>SJYO01045292.1:5324541-5559111 GCA_006410555.1 Capra ibex | reverse complement strand
GTATGTCCCAATAGTAATGGTAGAAAGATTTAAGGTATATATACACAATCATATGACATAACCATAAAAAGAAAGACCGAATGAAGTGAGACATATTATCCGAGGTCAAAGTAGGTGGAGTAATCTTGACTAAGTTTACATAAGAAAAATTACCGACTCATTATGAGGTAACACATATACATGGTGTCGAAAGAATAGGTAAGTAGACGACTACCTGTAGATCCAACGAAGGTACAGGGCCGATAATATTTGTCACGACACTACTTGTAACCCCATGTGCACAGAGAAAGTTAAGACCAAAGGAACCACACATACGGGTCGTCACCATAACAACCCAGTATTCCGTCAATATAAAGGTCAAAAAAAATTCTTAGAGGTGTCACAAGAGGTATCACCGACATCAACAAACGTAAGGGTGGTTGTCACATTCTCCCAAGGGAAAAGAGGTGTGGAAGAGGTCGTAAATAACGAACATCTAAAAACCTAGAGTCGGTAAGACTGACCACACTTTACCATGGAGTGACACCAAAACTTAACGTAAAGAGACTATTACTCACTACAACTCGTAGAAAAGTACACAAACAATCGGTAGACACACAGGAGAAACCTCTTTACAGACAAATCAAGAAACCGGGTAAAAAACTAACCCAGCAAATAAAAAGACCTTAACTCGACGTCCTCAACGAACATATAAAAACTCTAATCAACAAACAGTCAACGAAGTAAACGATAATAAAAGAGGGTAAGGTTTCCGACAGAAAAGTGGAACGAATATCAAAGGTAACGACACGTCTTCGAAAATTCAAATTAATCCAGGGTAAACAAATAAAAACGAAAATAAAGGTCATAAGACCCTCCACACAGTATCTCCTAGGACGACACTAAATACAGTCTCTCACAAAACGGATATAAGAGGAGATCCTCAAAATATCAAAGACCAGAATGCAAATCTAGAAATTAGGTAAAACTCAAATAAAAACACATACCACAATCTTTCACTAGATCAAAGTAAGAAAATGTTCACCAACTGGTCAAAAGGGTCGTGGTGAACAATTTCTCTAACAGAAATTAGGTAACATATAAGAACGGAGGAATTTCTAGTATGTGGTGCTGGTTCACCCGAAATAGGGTCCCTACGTTCCTAAGAAGTTATAGACGTTTAGTTAGTTACATTATGTAGCGTAATTGTTTAACTTTTTATTTTCGGTATACTAATAGAATTATCTATGTCTCTTTCGGAAACTGTTTTAAGTTGTAGGTAAATACTATTTTTGAGAGGTCTTTCGTCCTTATCTTCCTTGTATGGAGTTGTATTATTTTCGATATATACTGTTTGGGTGTCGTTTGTAATAGGAGTCACCACTTTTTAACTTTCGTAAAGGGGATTTCAGTCCTTGTTCTGTTCCCACGGGTGAAAGTGGTGATGATAAGTTGTATCAAGACCTTCAAAACCGGTGTCGTTAGTCGTCTTTTTCTTAATTTTCCTTAGGTTTAACCTTTTCTTCTTCATTTTGAGAGTGACAAACGTATACTGTACTAGGAGATGTGTCTTTTGGGATTTCTGAGGTGGTCTTTTAATGATCTCGACTAGTTACTTATGTCATTTCAACGTCCTATATTTTAGTCGTGTGTCTTTAGGGAACGTAAGGATATGCGATTATTACTCTTTTATCTCTTTAATTTCTTTGTTAAGGTAAGTGGTAACGTTACTTTTCTTATTTTATGAATCCTTATATAGATGGATTTCTTTGATTTCTGGATATATATCTTTTGACATTTTGTGACCACTTTCTTTATTTTCTCCTGTGATTATCTACCTCTTTATATATATGGTACAAGTACCTAGTCTTCTTAGTTATATCACTTTTACTCATATGATGGGTTTCGTTAAATATCTAAGTTACGTTAGGGATAGTTCGATGGTCACCATAAAAAGTGTCTCGATCTTGTTTATTAAAACGTTAAACATACCTTTATGTTTTTGAACTTATCGGTTTCGTTAGAACTCTTTCGTCTTACCTTGACCTTCTTAGTTGGACGGACTGAAGTCCGAGATGATGTTTCAGTGTCAGTAGTTCTGTCATACCATGACCGTGTTTCTGTCTTTAGATCTAGTCACCTTGTTTTATCTTTCGGGTCTCTATTTAGGTGTGTGGATACCTGTAGAATAGAAGTTGTTTTTTATATAAAGAACTCAGTTTGGGTAGTTGAAAGGAGACTTTACTCGGGAGATTAACGAGTTGTCACACTTGGGGAGACACGGGACTTCGGGTCAGAAAAACGGGATGAATCCCGACGTCACCATCCACTACCACCCCACACCACCCCACACCTAGAGGTCTCCCTGGTATTTACCTTCAGGGGACGATTGACCAAGTTCTTTTTCAACTTGGGTCTTCTACTCGGAAACACACCTGCTACTGAAGTAAACGGAAATCGACACAAGATTCCTGACTACGACTTCGACTTTGAGGTTATGAAACCGGTGGACTCCGTTTCTCGACTAAGTAAAATTTTCTGGGACTACGACCCTTTCTAACTCTCGTCCTCCTCTTCCCCTACTGTCTCCTACTCTACCAACCTACCGTAGTGACTGAGTTACTTGTCCTCAAAACCACCTGAAACCCTCAACCACTACCTGTCCCTCCGGATCACACGACGTTAAGTACTTCAATTTTTCTCAGTCTGTACTGACTCGCTGGCTTGACTTGACTTGACTTTGAGAAAGGGGTGTCGACCTACTCGACCCCTTCCTCCACACCCACCCGTGTGGAGACCCCGACGTCCACCCTCACTCACTCACCACCACCCGTTGTCTTTCATCAGGAAAGTATAATTATAAATAAGACCCCACAATCTTAAGAATTCGTTATGTAGCGGAGAGGGGTTTTGAATATACCCCCTTGACTTGTTACATGGGTGGGTCTACAGACGGTAGTCTCGGGGTGTCCGACTGGCTTAACGGGTTCGGTACAAAGAAAAGGGGGGTGGGTCGAGACTCCACCTGCCGGCGTCCTTCCCAATTGCCCCCTTGACCGTCCCGGGAACGAGGTTCCGACGTGTGAGTCGAAGGTCTTCGGGTAGGCGGTTCGGGCCCTACTAAGAAGGACTGGTCGACACCTTCGGTCTCCCTCTCGTTCGTACCACCTACGAGGAAATCCACGACCACAGGGGTCTCGGGACTTTGGTGTCACAGTCACCCCTTTTTTGACCCACTCCCAGAGAGACGGACTTTGACGACACCTCCCAACCGACTAAGAGTTGTCTCGAAGTCTTCGACGGTTCTTTTTTCAGATTTGTCAAGAAAATGGTAGACGAAGAGATAATACGACTTCTATGTTTCCCAACGAGGATTTTGCCGGTAAGGACCCGAACCCTTTAGGTCGTCACGAATTGTCTTCTAGAGCAAGAAGATGACATAATTCCCTTTACTTACAAAGAAAACGTAAATCTTCGTCATTCTAAACTTAGAAAGGTGGGTTCTAAAGGGGGGTTCGGACAATTGATCGACGGTGAGGTAGACCAATTACGAGGGTGGTAAGAAGACCTACCAGTCTGGGTTTAGGAACACAAACAAACAAAAAAAAAAGTACAAAGTGTCGTGTCATTTGACGGGGGTTTGGGATCATCGAAACTGTCACCGAAAAAATAAACGAGTATCGAGACAGTCACTCTGAGTCGGAGAGAGTCACCGAAAGGTCACGAAAGTGACCATCAGTGACCACGAGTCGACTCGACCTCCCACTCTATCTCCGACGCGACTACCTCGTCGGAATTAGGTACTTCCGAGTCCCGGAGAGGGAGACAAGCTCCGAAGAACTGTACCAGGAAAGTGTGGTAGAGAGGATGTTCTACACCACGGAAGTCCAAGGGTCGTTGTGTTTTTGTCTTCGACGACGGACACCTTACACCCTTAGAACGAAGGGGTTGGTTCCCTACTCGGGAACAGGGGACGTAACCTTCCACCTAAGAATTGGAGTCCTGACGGTCCCTTAAACGAACGGTACGGAAAAATTCTAATTCAGGTCCTGACCGGGTTGTAAACGATGTAAATAACGAATGTGGTTCAGGGGGCCGAGTCAGGTCTAAGTTCTCCTTCCCTGACGTATTCCCGTACTTAGGTCTCAGTTTTACATGTCCCCGGTGAGTGGGTTGTAGGAACTTAGATGAAAGAGAGGATAAAATGTCACTTAGGTAATTTTTTAAGATAACCGGGAGGAAAAAAAAAAAAGGTTTGTAAATAAACCGACGTGAGTCAACGACCTGTGTTCTAGAAGTTAGAAGTAACGACGTAAACCCTAGAAAAAATTCGACACCGTACACTTAAGAATTAAAGTCGTACACCCTAGATCAAAGGACTGGTCCTTAGCTTGAGTCCGGGGAACGGAACCATCACGTCTCAAAATCGGTGGCCTGGTGATTCTTTCAGGGAGGACAACGACGAGGAAATTTCATATAGACCTTCGGTTGGTGAAGAGTGGTCGGGTGACGTCGGTAGGTCTAGTAGAGACTGGACTGAGTAGTGTCGTCCCGGGACGTGACCGGGGGACACAGACGTGAACGGGGAGTCCATGAACAGATGGACCGTCGGTCCACTTTACGTTAGTCCCACGAGGAGAAGAGTTTAGGAAGGTCATGGAGAACAGGGTCTCGGGAATCCTCTGGGCTCCGAGACGAGGGACAACAAGAGGTCGTACGACGGACGGGAACGAGTGAGACGAGACTGGCAGGGCCGGAGGAACGACAAGAACCTCGTCGAATCTGTGTGAGGATAGAGTCTTGGTGACGCGGACGGAAATGGAGAGGAACCTTTTGTGAAAGGTCTATCTAAGTGTACCGAAGAAAGAAGGAGTCGAGGAAGTTGAGAAACAAGTTTATAATGGAAGAGTCACTCGTGGGAGAAGTGGTGTGAGGGGCGGGGGGTCGGACGAGGTAGTAGAAAGACGTAATAAACAAACGGAGACCGTGAGTGGTGAAAGATTAGATGGTAGATTGACTGTAGAAACCAAATCTCCGGAGGGAGACACACTTTCATTCGAGGGACCTTTACCCTGTAGAGACACAATGAGTACGATAGGGAGGTCGTGGACTCTGTGACGGACCGTGCATTATCCAGAAGTTGTTTATAACAATTTACCCACTTACTTCCGAGGAGTACCACTGTACCTTCTCGGTCACACGTCGCCACATCATGAGTGGATCCTTTAATCGTGTTTGAATGGACGAACTTTGTTGTGTTCTAATTGTGGGAGTCAGGACATTCAGTGTTCAGGGACCGACCACGGAAGAGGTGGAGGACACCCAGTATTGGTTCTACCCCCGTCCCGACATAAGGAACACTCTCCATGGTGCCCTTTTACAAAAAGATCGAGAAAGTCCGATACCCGTCCTAAGACAAGGTACTCCGAAATTCTTACTCTAAGGGTACAGAGACGACCGACGACCGACCCCCAACAAAAGTCGAAAGTGACTGTAAGGAACCAAGGACCGGGGAAAACAGAAAGAAGTTTCGGTCACTGTCGACCCAACTCAGGGAGAGTACGAAACTTAGGGACTGATTAGAGGAAAGGTTGTCTAGAGAAAACCGGTGACGCTTCTTTACAAGAGGTGAAAATTCTCGAGAAGACTAAACTAACCCGGGTCGACTAGTTCGGCCCCTATTCGAGGGGTAGAGTTCCAGGTATGACATTAGTGTAGACGTTTCAGAGAAAACGGTACGTTCGTTGTACAATGTCCAACACCCCTGGACCCGCCGAAACTCCCGGTAATAAGACGGAATGTCTTCACAGTCATCACGTCACTTGACTCAGTCCTCTTGTGTCCGACCGGGACGGTCCGATTGGAGGATACACTAGGACTTGTTCACCGAATCCAAGAACCTCCAGTGTTAAAGGAGGACACGATGTGATTCCATTAACTTAATTCAATTTCTAGGTATTCTCAAGTCGAAGGAATTTTTATCACTGAGTACCAATATGTCTCACTCCATCCAGTCTTTCTCTTTATAACATATGACTGTGTGCATACACCTTAGGTCTCACTGCCATGACTACTTTAATAAACGTCCCGTCGTTACCTCTGTACCTGTATCTATTTTCTGAATACCCGGTAAACCCCCCTTCCTTTCTCTCCCACCCTACATACCTCTCTCCTTGTACCTTTGTATGCAATGACAAACATCTTATCTATCGGTTACCCTTAAACGACATACTGAGTCCCTTGAGTTTGCCCGAGATACTATTCGATCTCCCCACACTCGGTCCAAGTTCTCCCTCCCCTGTATCAACATGGATACCTACTAAGTACAACTCCAAACTGTCTTTGGTTGTGTTATGACATTTCGTTAATAGGAAGTTAACTTTTTTTTTTTTGTTTTTTTTGGTTATCACCGAGTCTGAGACGTGAGGGTTTCGTCCCCCGGAACTAAACTAGGGACCAACCCCTTGATCTAGGATGTACGACGTTGATTCTCAAGTATGTAGTGTTGATTTCTAGACGGTACGACACTGATTCTGAACCGTGTCAGTTCATTTATTTATAAAAGTTTTTAACACCTGGATACTACGGTGTCAAGGAGGTCGGGGGAAGTGTGGAAATATACTGGATGAGACTTATGACACAAAAACAGACGACCAAACANTTTCGTCCCCCGGAACTAAACTAGGGACCAACCCCTTGATCTAGGGTGTACGACGTTGATTCTCAAGTATGTAGTGTTGATTTCTAGAGGGTACGACACTGATTCTGAACCGTGTCAGTTCATTTATTTATAAAAGTTTTTAACACCTGGATACTACGGTGTCAAGGAGGTCGGGGGAAGTGTGGAAATATACTGGATGAGACTTATGACACAAAAACAGACGACCAAACAATTCGTTTACAGATTTTGAAACCGTGTGGTATATCTTTATCAGAGTTTATAGCTACCATCTTCATACATTACATCGTGAAGACTCCTGTCAAACCGTTATAGATAGCTTTAACGTGTACGTAAACGGAAGATTCTCTCTTTGTATGAAGACCCTTAGATAGAATAACTATGTAGACATGTGTATGGTTTTACTGTTTACACGTTCCTTTTAAACAACATCGTACAAATATTATCGTCTAATAACCCTTAGTCTTCCCGAAAAGTCCACCACAATCACCCTTTCTTAGGTGGACGGTCACGTCCTCTATCTTCTCTGTTCCCAAGTTAGGGACCCAGTCCTTTTTCGGGAACTTCATCCTTTACCGTTTGACATAAGAAAGGACCTTTAAAGGTACCCGTCTCCTCGGACCATCCGATGTCAGGTACCTTAACGTGTTCTCAACCTGTGTTAATTCCCGTGTGTAATCGTTATTGGGAGTGAATACTGTTTCCACAGTCTCCTTGATATCAAATAGGCACCTTACCTTATCACAATCCGACGACTTTTCCTTCTACGTAAATAGAAAAACTACTACACCTTTCTAGAAATCCGATATAATCTGTTTTTCCCGTTTCATTTCTAACCACACATATTGTAAGACAGAAACCCTATTCCTACTCCTACTGATACATGTTTATAGAAGAACATCCGTATGTATTTAAGACCTTCATATGTATTCCTTTTTATAATTATTATAGATATCCACAACCTATTCTGAGAACTCTCAGGGAACCTGATGTTCCTCTAGGTTGGTCAGGTAAGACTTCCTCTAGTCGGGACCCTAAAGAAACCTTCCTTACTACGACTTCGATTTCGAGGTCATGAAACCGGTGGAGTACACTTCTCAACTGAGTAACCTTTTCTGAGACTACGACCCTCCCTAACCGACGTTCTCCTCTTCCCCTACTGTCTCCTACTCTACCGACCTACCGTAGTGACTGAGCTACCTGTACTCAGACTCACTTGAGGTCCTCAACCACTACCTGTCCCTCCGGACCACACGACGCTAAGTACCCCAGCGTTTCTCAGCCTGTGCTGACTTACTGACTTGACTTGACTTGACTTCGAGGAGGGTGTACTACAGTAAAATGGAATTAGTTGAGAAATTTCCGGTATAGAGGTTTATACCAGTGAAAGACTCCATGACCCCCATTTCCGAGGTTGTATACATACTTACAACACCCCTTGTTCAGTTGGATACGCTTCACTTTTTTTTTTCGCTTCCACAATCAATGAGTCGGTACAGGTTGAGGAACGTTGGGGTACCTGACATCGGGTGGTCTGAGGAGACAGGTACCCTAAGAGTTCCGTTCTTATACCCTCACCCACCGGTAAGGGAAGAGGTCCCTTGGAAGAACTGGGTCCCTAGTTTGGGTCAGAGGACGTAACGTCCACTTAAGAAATGGTAGGCTCAGTGGTGTCTTCAGGGATTAAGTTGTGTATTCTAAAATATTTATTTGTAAACGAACAAACTTGGTCCTGGGGAACATTTCCTTTGTTTTTAAGTATCAAGGGTTCACAATTGTATTCAATAAATTTTTATTACGGTGAACATATTTGTATTTTGATCCATCTTTGCAGAATGCACATATCGAGAAAATATCAGCATTAGGGTCATCTAAACGTTCACTTATGTTGTCTTAGGTTTTAATTATTTCAAGTAAAATTGTTACTATATTCTCGTACCTAATATTAATGTAATAAAAACAATAACAAAATAGAGTTTAGTAGTAAATCAAAACCGGTAATACGAAAAATAATTATCAAGATTTTAAAGGTATACAAAAAGAAATATAGAGTATAAAGAAACGACTCTGAAAGACAAAAAATAAACAAAGTTCGCACAAGGATTCACAAACAACTTCGTACAAATATTGCTACAGAAATTTTAGCAACAGTCTGTCGGGACTGTAGAACCACAACCGTGAACAACTAAACAGCAAGTTCAACTCTAGAAGGACTAAGAACCATACTCACCACAAACTTTGAACCTATAAATCCTATAACACAAACTTCAGAGACCTAGAATAAATTTGGAATAGAAAGTCGTCTTGAGAAGACTGTTGTGAGACCACCCTCTTCCCCTTACGAGGGAATGATGGACGGTCTACTTTCACCTTTTGTACGGGGTGAGTCGACATGACTGTGAGTACCTCCTTACCGAAGAATAATGACGAACCACCCCCACACTCACACCCTAGGGTGATTCAAAAACGCCTGTTGTACGGTCGACCCCCAGTACTCCTCCTGTACAACAGAGATGAGGGATCTTCTCTACCTTCAAAGATCGTGGGTGAACCGGAAGAGACTGTAGTGAACCGTCTCTACCACACCCTGTGGACAGTGTTGGACTACACCCCTCTTCAGATCCGACAGGGGAACTGGAAGTGATCTTCCCCACCCTACCTCTACGTGAAAATCGGACACTTCAAACCGACTGTATCTCATGAATAATAGATTTTCAAAGACCAAAACGAGCCGACGGGGAACAGACAGGTAACCTTACCTCTCTCATCAGAAAGGGACCCCGAACAAAACAGACACGGGCAACCACAGGGACCCGATGATCGAAGACGTCGTGGGCCAGACCTGTGTATTCCACTTCACTTGTGAGTCGGACGAGTACGGGACAAGTCCCCGGGTTGACAAGACTGAAGAAACGAGGTGGAAAGGTCGAAAAGAAGAATAAAAAATATCTATTGCAGGGTACAAAAAAGTCGACACGAATCACCTTCCTTATCCCCTTTCATGATGAGGTAGAAAGGTCTCCGTCTAACAATAATATCTTCATCAATACACCTTTGACTTGAGTAACTGAACTGAGGACGAAAACGAGAACTATCGGTAGTAGACTGTACTAACCGCAATGCGAAGGAAAACCTATTATTTGATCAGAAATTGATGGATGGGTAACCAAAAGATCGGTTAGGTGAAATTTCTGTGGGACCCTTTAACACTACGTCGACAAAGTACTTTTTAAGGATTAACTCACAACTGGAGACGTGAATGATGACTGTTTCTAACCATGTGTCTGACGATATACATGATAGAGACCAGTTGGGACTTGTTACTTTTATTATGGTGAGTCCGATAACAAAGGTACGTCGAACGGACCAGTACGGAAAGAAGAGGTCGATGGACTTTAGAAACAGACCGTAGTGGTAATGATGTTGAAGTTTACGTTTACGTTTATTTTAACGGAAAACACACAATCAATGTTTCACTGGGACTTATACAAACAAAATTAAATAAAAACAAACAGTAGTTTTACTTTTGTAAAGATTGATGTTTTAAGAAACTTAAGTACCCAAGACCTCCGTTATAGATATTTGAATGTCCTCGGGTGTGTGAGGTCAAACTCTTTGAGTCCCGAATGATAAAGGTTTAGATCAACCAATTACTCTCCTCAAAAATTACATCACATTCGATCGGACGTCCAGACAATTTGTGACCCCGTGTACTTACCCCCTTTCCCTGGTCGCCCGTGGTAGACTGGTCACCTCCTTACTACTCTTCAAATAAGAAACGTGTAGTACAGGGACCTGTGGTGGTAAAGGTCATACTAGGTCGACCAAAGGATGATGGTCGTAGACGCAGAGGGACGGGTTCCCAAGAGAGGTCTTACTGGACACTGTCCGGTCCTCACGATTCCTTACTTGTGAAGGACCTCGTCAGGAGTTGAGTACTAGGAGTCCTCGACTCCAAAAATCGGAGTGAAACCTTACCCTAAAGCTACTCCGGACACAAACGTGGTAACGGGTCCTACAAGTACACCATAAAGGTCAAAGGGTACCTCTACTGAAGGAGTGATTAAGTAGGAAATAACTGACGTAAAGGGAAGAACGGTGCACAAAGGTGAGAGTCGCAAAGAACATGGAGGGTTTCTTTTAGGAACGTGAGTTTAAGAGTAGAGTCCCAAATGAAGACCTTCTTTTCATAAAGTCTCATGAAAATGAATAATGTGGAGTAAACTGGGTATGTTGTTAAGACCTTCCATCTTTCAATATAATTAGTTCTTGACACTTCCTTACACCCGGGGTATAAGACAAAAAAAAAAAAAATTGACATAGGGTTCTTATCGTGGACCGTATGATATCTACGAATTATTTATTAACTACTTATTTCCTTCTTTGACTACGAGGAAATTCATGAAACCAGGTTAACGGTCACTCTCTTGGTCCTGAGGTTTGTGTCATGAGAGAGGTGAAAGGTGAGTCCCAGGACAAGGGTTGGGAGAACAGAGTCTAACACCAAACACCTTCTTGTATATCAATTAAATTCGTACGGTCATAGTAACCGGTCAAGATTTGGTGTCACTACAGTTACCAAAGTCCTGACCACCTTGACGAGACAATCATTTTCATAATTTCTGTAAATACTGAACTTACCGGTTCAGACAAACAAACATAGTGTGTCTGTAACCCCTAGTGTAAGGGCATCACTGGTAGACCTCGTCGGACCGGGGTATTTTATCTCCGTTCATCAGAAAAAACCGACGTTCAATCAATTTCGTGAGGATCGGGTCGAAACAAAAATACGAAAAGAGTAGTCGTTACACTTGTAGAATTTCAGTGAAACGAACCTCCTTGGAGTAAGAAAGAAAAAAATTAATTAAATAAAAAATAATTTCTATTAACGAAATGTCTTAAAACGACAAAAGACAGTTTGGAATTGTACTTGGTCGGTACCCATATGTATATAGGGGAGGAAAAACTTTGAGGGAGATTTGAGGGAGGGGTGAGGTCGGGAATCCAACAGTGAAACCTCCTTGGAGTAAGAAATTGTGAGATTAAACCCGAATTTTTTTAGTAAAACATGGATTAAACACGTAAGATTACTCAAGACATTATTTCCCTGTAAACGTCCATTTTAGTATAAGTCCTCATCTTTGTTTCTTTTTTTTAGAGGTAACATCAATCGATACTTAATCTATGATTGAGTAATTAGTTTAAAATGAGCTAAGTACGTACAAGGGAGTTTACTTACCAATAAGACAACTTTGGTAAACTAAGGGTCCGTGACGAAAGGGATTTGAGGAATCTCAGTAGTCCGCGTAATTTCCTATAGGTTAAAGTGACCAGATTCGACTCACTAGCGTTAAGTAGTTCCGTACTTTTCAGACAGGTCAGAACACCTTATAGTAATTTACCAAGTTCCTGCAAAGATTAGAATTACTACCGGTTCCCCCTTGTTGATAATACTACTACTTACCCTTACTTATAGACCTCTTTCAAGTTCCGTACAATATGAATGTTTCTGATTATGTGTAACAAATAGATTTAGTAGGTTGACTAATTTCTTTGTGTGTTTCGGGTTCTGTCAATTTTCGTCTCTTGGTTTATCCCAAACTGGATGGGACCATATAAATAGCGACTGGTACAGTACGCACATTTTACATAACGAGGTGGTTCTACGAACACATATATTTAGCCCTCCCAGAAAACTCCGACTACAACTCATTATATCCGACAGGTCAAATAACGGACCGATTTATAAATATATTTTACTCAAGTAACTACCACCTCTTCGGAGGTATTTTCCTCAGAAAGTTACAATGGTTGACTAATCGATGTTGCGGGTCCCGAGTCACTCTGACTCCACCGCCATTACAACCATGAAACCGAGGATTTTGGTTAAGGACTCGACGAGTGACAAAAACTAGGGACTAGACTCAATCTAGTAAAACACAGACACCTCGGTTCATTCTGTGATGGAAGGACCGCGATTCTCGTCAAGACTCAGACGTTCCTTTCCCTTTTACGAAAAACCATGTGTGGGTCCTCTTCTTACGAGAAGCCTCGGTAGAGAGCTCCCCTCTTTTACAGATAATTTCCGTGTGACAAAAAATCGTGTCCCGTCAGTTAACACCCAATTTACTTCCTTCTGAGTAAAGTATAGTATTTCCGGTCTCTTATTTAGAGAGGTCGTCCCCCTGAAACAAAACCGACTGGAAAGACACCCGTCGTCCTCCTTTTGTTAGTTGGTATATCCACCGACCCTCCTGTAACCCGGTACTAGGTTTCTGAATTAGTACCACTTATAGAAAAGTCATCAAGACCCTCTCCATCCAACATCCCGATCTTATCACATCGGTAAGGAATTTCTTAACAAATTTCTATTCGACCTCGTCGTCTTCTGAATCTTAATTTTCGAAAGAAGTGAGTTTCAGACTGTGTCGAGTGGCAATTCCAAAAGAAGTCTGGAGGGGCCGAAGAGAAAGGGGTATAGAAAAGTACCAAAGAGAGACGAAGGGTGGGAGACTTGTGACCACCAGAGCCCCGAACCAAGGGTCGGGAGAACAGAGGTGCCTGTTAGAATGACTCAGACTACCGAACTTGACGTGGACTTGAGGTCTGACAACTGAACGTAGAGGTACCACTGTAGGTTATTTCGTAAAAGTATTGTACGGTTTGGAATCAAAGATACAGAGGCAGGGGACTGGAGTCGGACGAGGAGGGGGTCTTAGGTGGCACAATCAACTACGACAAGAGTAAATGAGAGTCAACGATACAATTTTTAGATCTTCAACAGACAAAAAAAGAATAAAAAGAATGGAGGTGTTTTATACAAGACTTGGTGTCGTATTCCTCATCCGACTGAATCTTTCTACGTAAGATTAAACTAGAACCCTCTTCTTCATCAATCCCGTGGACTACTTGGCGTCTGATGCGATCCAGTGAGGTGTAAGGAAAAAGAAAACTTCTTGTCTCCATAAAGTCGTTTAACCGGGTAGGACCCCGAGTCTACACATCTGAAGTTTAGGACTCAGAAACAAAAGTTCTGATCCTCGCAGTCAGATCCAGTACATTCGAGTGTCCGTCCTTGTGTCCCGTCCGACAACATGCAAGTTCACCTGAAAACGATAGACGGGTAGAAACGAATAACACCCGTGTTTTCTACATCCTCTCAATGATTCTGGCTTAGTCGTGAGTGGGAAGGGGTCCCCGGTACCGTGATAAGTGGAATAAGAGACCGTAGAAAAGGAGGGTTTCTTAACAGAGGGAAATAATTGGAGTGAAGTGAGAAGTCGAGTAACGTCAACTCTTCTGTATCGAACAGGAGGTGTCTGAGGGTCTGGTGTGAAAGTATAAAGAATGAAGTAAAAAGTATTAGTTTGTAAAATGTTACTTCTTTACCTTAAGGAACAAATTAACTATCACCCTTTCGTAGAGAAAGAATAATTTCCTTGAGGTTTTCATTACGTGACTATATGATCTTTTAAAATTTTTGTGTTTCTCTCAATTTAAAGGAATGTCAGGGTAGTGACTCTTTATAAGTATTGTAAAAAAGGGGAGATAGTGAAAATCACGTAAACATAAATTTTATTTTATAACAGGGTTTAGAATAGACCTTACCTTCAAAAAACTCCCAATAATAAACGTGTTGAAGAGTATTCTTCTTTAACCGTAAACACTATTTAATAAAAAATTTTAAATAATTAAGAAAATAAGTGAAGAACGACGCGACCCAGGAACAACGATACTCTCCCGAAGGAGATCGACACTACTCGTCCCCGACGAGAAGCTACCCCACACACCCGAAGAGTAACACTATCGAAGAGAGCAACACCTCGTGTCCGAAGTCACAAACGTAACGAGTCCGAATTGACGGGGGACCTACACACCCTAGAGGGGCCTGGTCCCTAGGTTAACCACAGGAGACGTAAACGTCCACCTAAGAAAAAAAAAAATTAACTAATTAAATAAAACCGACACGACTCAGACGTAACGACGGTCCTACAAAAAGAGATAAGTGTCACTTCCCCCGATGAGAGATCAACATTACGAACCTGAAGAGTAACGCCAACGAAGAGAACAAAGTCTCGACCCCGAGATCCCGTGTGTCCGAAGTCATCGAAGTCAAGGACCCGAGTCATCAACACCAAGGGGTCGAAATCTTGTGTCCGAGTCACCAAAACCGTGTACCCGAATCAACGAGACGCCGTACACCCTAGAAGGACCTGGTCCCTAGCTTGGGCACAGAGGACGTAACCGTCCGCCTAAGGAATGACGACTCGGTGTTCTCTTCGGGACGTCCACCTAAGAATTGGTGACCTGGTGATACCTTCGGGTCAAGGACTATTTAATGTATTCGTTTAAAGACTACCTAAGACTACCTTAATTCTTTGAATAGGGAGGTCAAACTGAGAGTTGACAACCCAGTCATTTCTAGAAATCGGTCTGGAAAGGAAAAGAAAAGAAAAACATAGTTAGTAGTTTTACTAATAGATTGGTAAAGAAAAGAATATTTTAGAGAGGCAATTCGTATTTAGGAACTTAAACCGACCCGTGTACCTATATCAAGGAAAGGACGTCGTTCTAATAGTATTTTGAAAACACAAAATCTATCAGTTTAATAGATTTTTTAAAATTTAATGGTACTTACCCTGGAATGACGAAAAATCATTCTTATATAATAAAATTGTGGTTAATATATATAAGGTATCTACGAGACGGAGTTTTTAGACTTACAAGAAAAGTACCCTCTATACAGACGACGACGACGATCCAGTGGAGTCAGCACAGGCTGAGATGCGCTGGGGTATCTGTCGTCGGGTGGTCCGAGGGGGCAGGGACCCTAAGAGGTCCGTTCTTGTGACCTCACCCAACGGTAAAGGAAGAGGTTACGTACTTTCACTTTTCACTTTCCCTTGAGTGAGTCAGCATAGGCTGGGAGTCGCTGGGGTACCTGACGTCGGAAGGTCCGAGGAGACAGGTACCCTAAAAGGTCCGTTCTCATGACCTCACCCCACGGTAACGGAAGAGGCTCTTACAGACCATGTAGGATAAAACTCTTCCAAGTTCCTTACAAACAACCTTCAGTTCATTCACCATGTGTGGGGTTCTTAGTCGGGGGACGATACAATATGAAGACAGGGTCCCCTTCTTGGTCTACGGATGTCACTCCCGTCCTTCATGCCCGTGGTAGTCTCCATGACTTTGGTATGACACTGAGCTTAGGTGTCAGAAAATTGACTCTAGTGTGTGGACCATAGTCCTTAATTACTTCGGGTCCAAGAACTACAGATTAACGTCTTTTTTGAGTCACTCTCTGTTTCACTATCCATTTTTCACCTAAATAAATCTCTCTTTGTGTGAGGTCACACTGTACACCCGGTAGAACCTTCCGTTCTCACCGAGGCTATGTACCGCACCAATCAAAAATACCCGACCCATTAAAGTATCCGATCACTCACCCCGCTAATACGGTCGACAAAACCCCTTCCCCACGCCCAAAGGTCCTTGACCCAGAGCCGGACGAAAAACGAGAGACTGCCAACCACACCTCTGAGAGTACCAGAGGTACCCACACAGTGAACACCCACGCAGTGGAAGGAACCTGGATCACTCGAGATTGGTCAAGCAATAAAGGACACCGGTAAGTGAGAACCTTACCGACACAGGACGGGAGAAAGGACGACAAAGTCATGGTGCTGGTTTGACCATCCTACCAGAGCACTCACACTCACAAGTCAGTCAGTACAGTCTGAGAACCTCTGGGGTACTCGACATTGGGTGGTCCGAGACGACGGGCACTTTAAAAGGTCTGTGATTATGACCTCACCCAACGGTAAAGGAAAAGGTCCCCTAGAAGGTTTGGGTCCCTGACTTGGGTGTAGAGGACGTGACCGTCCGTCTAAGAGATGGTGACACGCTGGACCCTTTGGGTCTTTCGAGTGTCGATTATGAAGCGTATCGAGAATCATATACTTTCATATGAAATTGAGAATCTTATTTTCGTGAAATATGTATAATTTATCAGATTAGGAGTATTGTCGGGGGACTCCATCCTTGATAGATAAAGTTACCTCGTTGACTCGACGTCTCTCCGCGACCCTGAGAGAGTTCCACTTTATCACCGTCTCGGGGACACAGGAGTCGGGAGACGACTAGGAGCCGGGAGGCGACTAGGAGCCGGGAGGCGACTAGGAGCCGGGAGGCGACTAGGAGTCGTGGCGTCTGTTTCTGGTTCTCTGGGCGGACGGAAGAGACGAAGGTAGGACGAGACTGGTCGACACCCGGAACCCATACGGTAAACACATAATTAAGGTGTTTACGGACCACTCGTGAAGACATTCCCTACCAGAGGTTTGTCCCGACGCTAGGAAGGGAGAGACTGACACGCGCAAACAAAACAAGGAGAAGGGAAACTTAGTATTGATTGAGTCAGTCACGAAACTCGTTACCTTTCGTCGTGTCAATTTCAGTGCCCTGGAGGGTCAGGCCCGGAGTTTCCTAACCTTCGGAGGCAAAAGAAGGAGAATCTTGTAAGGAAAACCTCGGGACGACAGGATGACCCTCCTTCGCGTCGTTTCGGGGTACCCTCTTCCGGTACACTCTCTCGAAGTCACTTCACTGATCGGTCGCTGGACAGTTGAGGCACTAAGTATCGATGCACTTACTCCGATGAAAATTTTATAAATAAAAATAAATGAGCCGACGTGACCTAGAGTCAACACCGTCCATCCCAGAAATCAGCACCGTACGTCCTAGATCAAGGAACCGGTCCCTAACTTGGGTCCGGGGGACGTAACCCCCACACCTCAGAATCGGTGACCTGGTGGTCCCTCGAGGTTTGTTCCGGTGAAACCTGGAAGGTCAATAGGGTAACAGAGTCAGTAATAGTACACTTTGTCTTCTTGATTTTCCACTCGGGTGTCTTAGCACTTGTCATTGTATTACAAACTTGTCGATTCAGACCTCGCCAATCAATACGTCACTAACCACTGTCTTTGTTGGATGATACACGTGTGCTGTGGAGTAGAAATTTTACACCTGTAATTGTGACTAGAGTGACTAGAAGATTACTTCATCTTTTAAGGTTCACAAAAACATGGTTGTGTCATACCTTTGAAGTCGGGTTGTAAACTTTATACATGAAAATTAATATGGCTTTCTTATGATCTTTTGTCTACACAACTGAGAAGAGAAACCAAGAGAAAATAAACTTTGTAACCGAAAGAAAAAGTATTTCTTTGTTTTCTCAACAGGCTAGGACTTCCATGTCCTGGACTTCTTTTACGATCACTTAAGGATCGACCTATCCCTACTTAAATAGGAAGTTGGACGTTCCAAAAGGAAGAGGTAAAAGTCGGAGAATGAAGAATGAGTAGGGAGGACAGAGTCGGGGTCCCCGGATTAGAAAACGTCCAAAGAGCATCTACCGGGTAATTGGTGAAGAACCGTGGTGCGTCGGAAGGAAGTGTCGTGAATCGTACCCAATATCAGTAAATATAAACACCCTAATCACACACTCACAGAGAAGTAATAAAGTACTGTAATCTTGGTTTGGAGGAAGAAAGAGGACCATGTGTCTTGAGTTTTTCTTTTAACTTACTTACTTATTTACTTAGCCTTTTCCCCGGTTATCTTGTTTTGACGGTTCAGTTGTGAACACTGAGATGTTTATACTAACTTTGGACGTACAAAACGGTTGACGATTCAGGGGGTCTTCGGGTACCGTCACGAGGCGGTCAGTTCGTTCCGACAATAATGAATGACGGTTCCCTCTTGTGGTGGAACTGGTACAGAATCACCCTTGAATCTTCTCTGGTCAGTTTCCGTCTATGCCTATCTCCGAATCTATATATACGATCACCAAATTCCGTCCGAAAATAAGAATCAATTAAATTTTTTAAAATAAAACATAACCCTATATCGACCAATTATTACGACACTATCAAAGTCCACTTGTCACTTCCCAAAGACGGTATACATATTAGGTAAGAGAGGGTTTGAGGGGAGGGTAGATCTGACGGTGTATTATGACTCGTCTCAGGGAACACGATATGTCATCCAGGAACAACCAATAGGTAAAATTTATCTCGTCACACATGTACAGGAAGGGTTCGAGGGATTGCTAGGGAAAAGGGGTAAGAAGAGGATAAAATTTCTATTCCACAGTATACGTGTATCATCCAAAAAAGTCAATAGTTAACGACATACTCTTGTGGGGTTTGGAAAATTGTACATGAAAATCAATGTGTGGAAACAGACGGAATGAAGTGAGTCAAACTGTTAGAGATCCAGGTAGGTATAAAAGGGTTTACCGTGATAAAGTAAAAAAATTACCGACTCATTATAAGGTGACATATATACATGGCGTAGAAGAAATCGGCCATGAGACAACTACCTGAAAGTCCACCGAAGGCACAGAACCAATGACATTTGTCACGACGTCACTTGTGATCCCACGTACACAAGAAAGTCTAGTACAAAACGAGACCTATATACTGGTCTCACCCTAACATCCCAGTACGTCATCAAAAATTTTCTTGGAGGTATGAAAGAGGTATGACAGACGTGGCTAGGTGTAAGGATGGTTGTCACATTCTCGCAAGGGAAGGGAGGTGTGTGAGAGATCGTGAATAACAAACACCTAAAAAAATACTATCGGTAAGACTGACCACAGTCCACTATGAAGTAACATAAAGACTAAACGCAAAGAGACTATTAACAGCTACAACTTGTGGAAAAGTACACGGAGAACCGGTATAGATGTAGAAGAAACCTCTTTACAGATAAATCCAAAGGAAGGGTAAACAACTAACCTAACAAACAAAACTACGAACTTAATAAACATTTAAAACCTCTGCTTAGGGAACAGTCAGTGTAATGAACGTTTATAACAGAGGGTCAGACACCAACAGAAAAGTTGAACAAATAAGAAAGGAAACGACCCGTTTTCGACAACACAAATTCAGCCAGTGTAAACAAGTAGAAACAAAAATCGAGGTAATAAAACCTTCTACCTGACTTTTTCTGTAACAACCCTATATACAGTCGCACAAGACGGTAAAAGAAGATCCTCGAAATATCACAGACCAGAGTGCAAAGCCAGAGATTAGGTAAAACTCGAATAAAAACACAGACCACAATTTATTACCAGATTAAAGAAAGAAAGAAAAAAAAAAAAAAAAAATGTACACCGACATGTCAAAAGGGTCACGGTAAAAAATTTTAAATAAATAAAATTAACTTCCGATTAATGAAATATTATAACATTACCAAAAACGGTATGTAACTATACTTAGGTGGTGCCCACATGTACACAGGGGGTAGGACTTGGGGGCAGGGTGGAGGGAGGGTAGGGTAGGGAGTCCCAGTAGGGTCACGTGGGCAGGACTCGTGAGACAGAGTACGTAGTTTGGACCTGACCGCTAGACAAAGTGCATACTATTATATGTACAAAGTTACGATAAGAGAGTTTAATAGGGTGGGGACGGAAGCGGGTATTTCAGGTTTTCTGACAAGATATGTAGACACAAAGAAAACGACAGAGCGTATGTCCCAATAGCAATGGTAGAAAGATTTAAGGTATATATACGTAATCATATGACATAACCACAAAAAGAAAGACTGAATGAAGTGAGACATATTATCCGAGGTCAAAATAGGTGGAGTAATTTTGACTAAGTTCACATAAGAAAAATTACCGACTCATTATGAGGTAACACATATACATGGTGTCGAAAGAAAAGGTAAGTAGACGACTACCTGTAGATCCAACGAAGGTATAGGACCGATAATATTTGTCGAGTCTTGGTAAACAACTTCTCTGACAGAAAAGTTATAACACATCAGAACGGAGGAAACATTATCCAATTAACTGGTAACCACGTATCCAAATAAAGACTCATAAATTATGACAAGGTAACTAGAGGTAAAGATAAAAACACATTCCGTCCGAAAATTTACACCCCTAAGGTTTACCTTTTTCAAATACGAAATTATCAAACTCTGACTACCTGTCACTTTCCATTCCTAAGACCACGTTCTCTACAGAACAGAGAGGATCCCTCGTTAGACAACTGAACTCTTTACCCGAACAACTCATCAGGTAACAAATTTTTCTTTATCTAAAGGTCCTTCGAGGACCTCGTTTGTGACCCTATATATGACCCGTTTTTATAAGACCTTACGTATCATTCCAGTACAACTACCTCCGAATAAAGACTGCCAATCCAATATTCCGACGACCGTCGAGGAGTCAGGGGTTGGGGTTTGGGTACCACAAGTTAGACTCGTATCTTCCGTCTACCAAAGAGACTGGAAATACACGACTCATATCTCTACCAAGTAATGTGTTAACGAGTGTGACAACTAACAATTTAGACCGTTTTAGACACCATAGAACCTTATGATTGACGACGAAAGGGTAGAGAACTTAAATTGAGTATTTTTGTAATAAAAATAACCTTCTATTTTTCGAATAAGAAATTATAATACTGTAGAGTCCTTAAGTGACCGTCAGGACTAAGTCAGGGAGTAACCCGTGATTCTAGGGTGTCCGGAGTACTGTTTGTTTGTTTCTTTGTAGACTTGTCGTTCAGGACTACAACTCTGAATCTAAACACTACGAAGAGAGGAAAACAAAAAAAGAGACTGAAACGAAAAAACTAAATACGAACGAAATGTTCGTTCTACTTTGACAGTTTTTAGATCCCTCTTCCTGAAGGGATCACCATACACCTATCTTTAGACGGACGGTTACGTCCCCCGTACCCAAGATGGGGACCAAACCCTTCTAGGGTGTACACCACCTGGTTGATTCGGATTTTCGGTATTGATGACTTTGGACTCCCGGATCGCAGGTACGAGGTACTTTTCTCTTCGGTGACGTTACCTTTCGGGTGGGTGACGTTGATCTCCTTCGGGCACGTGTCGTCACTTCTAGGTCGTATCGGTTTTGTTATTGTTATTTTATTTTTACTTCAGGTCACCCTTACTTCTCACTCTCCTTCTTCGTTGTCGCACAATCACATAATTATTGTCACCTACTAAGATTCCTCCAGAATCGTAAATCCCGCCTCCGCGATCACCATTTCTTGGGTGGACGGTTCCGTCCTCTGCATTCTCTACACCTAAGTTAGGGACCAACCCCTTCTAGGGGACCTCCTCCCGTACCGTTGGACGAGGTCAAAGAATGGACTTCTTAGGGAACCTGTCTCCTCGGACCACCCGATATCAGGTCCCCCAACGATTCTCATCCTATGTGGACTTCACTGAATTGTGTCGTGTCGTACTCGTTCAAACGTATACCATAGTCGCACCGATGAAACAACGGTTGCACTCCTTGACACTCTAGAGGTCTCCTGAGACACCCTTACCCTTACCGGTTCTATTTGTCCTGACCCTCCAATCCTCCTTCCTGTCCCCTTTCTCAATATGTCTCCGTCAAATCATGCCACTTCAATTCAACAGTAAAGGGATGGTTGGTCTAGGGATCAATGTAGTACTTGGTAAGTGACCCACCTTTACCTTCTGTCTCGGTCAGGTATTTCGTAAGGTTTCCGAGGTAGTCGTAGTACAATGTATCTGAAACACCGGTTCCGAACTGTGTGGCCACAACCTCCTTCGTTCGACTCCGAACACGTCGAGGAGTCGATGTACATACCGTCCATTCCTACATCCTTTGAAAGACCGACACCTTTCATTTGTATAGTGGAGGTTTTCCCGTGTCAGAACGTTTGTAGTACTTTGTTTCTCAGTCACAACACTCGACTCGGTTCTTAAAGGGTTTTCCCTCCCACCTCGAACCCGTACAGAAAGGAAGAGAAGGGAACACATTATAGCAGTGTAGTAAACCCCCATCACACACGTCTTCCCTCGGAAATCTTTAAACGAACACGATGTTAAATACCAAGGGGAGTCGTTGATTTAGAAACGAGAGACTAGACATCGGGTCGTTACCATTAAGGGGAGAGGGGAAAATTTTCAATAAGAAAAGGTATTTTATATACCTATATTAAAATTTTAATTCATTTTATGAGAGTTCATCGTCCCAGAAATGAGGAAATATGGGGGTTCAGGACGACGGGTTCCGGGTGAAATTAAAGAAAGTTGACAAAGAAGACGAGAAACAGAGATAAACGAAGATGAGAAAGACCTAAATAAGTAAAAACTAGGACACACAATTACGGACGACACAATATTTCTGTGTTATGCAAATATGTGGGGGAGGGGAAAGGAAAGAGAGAAAAGAGTGTTAATTTGTGGTAGTAAAAACCGATTTAGTCAATAGTGACAAATATACCAATACTAACATTCATACCAAATGAGGTCGTTATACCAAGTTCCAAAAGGTAGTCTAAACAATTATAGGTAACTACCGAAAAAAGGGTTTTCGAGTTGACACCGATCTATTATTTGATTTATTAATGAGATCAGAGGAAAAAAAAAAAAAGGAGACTTCTAAGGGATGGTCTGGGGAGACAAGAAGACAAAAAATAAATGTTTAAAATAAATAAATAAAAACCGATGTGACCCACACACAACGACACACAACCGAAAGAAGTCAACACCACTCCCCCGATGAGTGATCAATGCTACGAGTCCGAAGAGGAACGAGCAGGACAACGTTTCGGACCCGAGATCTAGTACTCGAGTCATCAACCCCGTGTACCCGAATCAACGAGGTGTCGTACACCCTAGAAGGACCTGGTCTCCAGCTTGGGTACAGGGAACGTAACCGTCCGCTTAAGAATTGGTAACTCGGTGGTCCCTTCCGGAGACGTACGGACAAAACTATGTCAGACACCCCGGCGACGTGTCGACAGTAGGACCTGAAAGAGACGGTAGTGGGACACTGGAGGGAAAGACCTACGGGCAAAGACCTAAGGGTGTAGAGGGTGGACTAATCGAATAAGGGAGGAGAACATCATAACAGAAGAGGTCACCAAAGGATTCTTTCCCGTGTCTCTCGTCAATAAAAAATCAAGTCCCGACACAGACTTTACAGAAATAAGAGGAGAATGTTAATAAATATTAAACCGACATATATCTAAGGACCAACTTTGAGATGAGGAAGCGACGAAGATCGTGTGTATAACGACACTAATCAGGTTTCGTTTAAAGTGAAGATTAGGAAACATTAACTGTAAGCGGGGGTGGGTGGGACCCTATTTGAAATCCGAGAAGGGAAATAAAGGTACTTGGAGTCTCATGACCAGTGAATCACAGGAGAAAGTTAAAGTTCCGTACAAGAAGTTACTGCCTTAAAAAGAAAATTATAAAGAAACTATTAAAGAAAGGGAGAAAAAAGGTTTAGAGACCTTATCGGTAAAAGTCTAGAACCTAGAGGATCTAACTAAGGGGTCCCGAGAATAGTAGTGAATTCTTTTTAGAAAGAGATAGACAAGAGGAAGAACTTTCCAAACTAGAGGAAATAAAAGATTTAGAAGGTGACTAATTTTAAAAAAACTGGTAAAATAAAATTTACATACACAACACGGAATATCATGTAAGAGTTGCTCATATATACGTTAATTAAAAAATCAAAAGCAGTAAGATCTATAAGGACTAAAGACACACACACACTCAATCTACTCTAAACCTCGTGTTGTATCGTCAGGGTCAAAAGACATTGACACGACGAGTTGTGTCATCGACGAATCGGCATAAACTGATAAATTTCAACTTTATTAAAAATTTTTGAAGTCACAGTGTGTGACCGGTGTAAAGTTCACGTAGGATCAGTGTACACTGACTACCGATGTCGTGACTGATACTGTCTTTTGTAAGATGAATGGTTTGTAAGAGAATCTACCGTGACAAGATGCCAATGAGTTCGGATAGGAAAAAATAACACTACATTACCTGTGTCTTGTGATATAATGAAGGACCGTATATTGTATTAAACATGTTTAGGTTCAGGTTTGTACGATATTTTAACTATAAACACATATACATATCAAGACTCGAAATCATGTTCATGTCTATTTTCAATTGATCAAGGTGTGTATACGTGATGACTATCATGATTGATACATATCGATTTTCTATTGATCATTCCTGGATGATATATCGTGACCCTTGAGCCGAATTATGAGACGTTACCGAATCTTCCCTTCTCTTAGATTTTTTCTCACCGACATCCATGTGCACTGACTAAGTGAAACGGAATGTGGACTTTGATCGAGTTGTAACATCTAGTTGATATGAGGTTATTCTTAATGAAATTTTGTCATTGGTAAGGGTGTTAGCATCTTGTCTTGTTAAGATATGAGAGGTTTAAGAGGGTGCGATGAGAAAATCTCCGTTTGGGTGAGTGGTTGGGGGTTGTTGGTGATTAGATAACAGACAGGGAGAACGAAATGGAAAGGGTCTTACATCAGATCATCCGTAGTATATTATACATTGGAAAACTCTGACAGAAGAAAACATGTCGAACCACGAAAATTCCAAGCAGATTAAACAATGTACATGGAAGAAGTCACGACTTATAACCCAACCGCCTTTTCAAGGAAACCCAAAAAGACATTGTAGTCGGTTGGTCAACATAAAGTAATGTACCAACATGGTGCCAAACAACCTACCAAGTGTCTACAGGTGCCTTCTCGTAGAACCAATAAAGGTCAAACCCCTCAAATACTTATTTAGACAATTTTATGAACACTAGTCCAAAGACCCACTTATACAAAAATAAAGAGATTCCATTTATAGGTCCTCATTCAGACGACACAGTACATAATTCGTGCACAAATTAAAGTACTCTTTGAAGTTTGTTAAAGAGTCTCACCGATATGATAAAACGTAAAGGTTGTTGTGACATAGGTCCCTGGGATGTAGAAAAGTAGAAAAAGTCGGGAATCATAAGAGAGAGAGAGAGAGAGAGAAAAAACAAAAAAAAAAAAAAACGGTAAGATATCGTATGATTATAGAATGACACCAAAATTAAACGTTAAGGAATACCGGTTAATATAAAACGAAGAAAAGTACACGAATGAATGGTAGAAATATAGAAAAAACCCTCTGTAAGTTTAACAAACGGGTAAAACTTTAATCTAACAAAGAAAAGAACAGTTCAAAACCCTTAATAAATACATAAGATTCAAGAAACATTCTACACGTTTCTAAAGAAGGTTAGACATCGAACGAAAAGGAAGAGTATTATCGTAGTAACCATCTGTTTTCAAAATTTACAACTACCAAGATTAATGACAACGAAATATTACTTATAATTTTAATCTATCATACTAAAGAGGTTAAAATAGTAGGAAAAAGTTTTGACGTAACTGACAAGATTAACGAAAAGGTATATTTAAAATCTTGGTCACAATGATATTGATGTTTTCTTTAAGGATTACCCTAACTCTAACCTTAAATCAGTTTAGGAATCTAGTAAAAACCTTCTTTATTTGTAAAATTGACACAACTCAGAAAGTTGGGTGCTTACACCATACAGAGAGATAAGTGAATCGAGAAGGAACTAAAGAAAGTAATTACACAATACTAAAAATAGTAGTCTAATACGTGAAAAGAATATAAAGCGGTATTAGTACCGAGGGAACCACCGAGCCGTCACTACTTCGACGTCACGTCCTCCACGACATCTGTGTCCAAGTTAGGGACCCAGTCCTTCTAGGGGATCTCCTTCTTTACCGTTGGGTGAGGTCATAAGGACGGACCTATTAGGGTACCCGTCTCCCCGGACCGTCCGATGTCAGGTCCCTTAGTGTTTTCTCAATTTGTACTGAATCACTGATACTGTGTTATATATAGATGTATTAATACAGTAAAACCTCGATAACATTCAACATAAATTTAAAAAAATAAAGATAAAGAAATAATGATCATATCTTTATGTTTACTAAAAAATTTTTATACTCGAACATAGGACACTGGGACTATTTAAGTAGATAATCGAGAACCTCACCAAAAAAAAAAAAAAAACATCTAATAAACGTTTATCTGATAATAAAATATACACTTACACATTTCGGAAGAAAGATCATAGTTCTAAAACCACTGGTAGATGACTCTATTCTATTTTTAAAGTTGAGTACATTCTGTTTCCACCTGAAAGGAAGTGGAAAAAGTAAAGATAGTAGGATTAAATTTAAGGAGAACCAATAGACGTATAAAAGAGAAGGTAAGGGGGTTAGTATTACTGAAAACATATTTATAGTGGGGTCACTTTACTAGAATACCGGTTCCACCAAAATCACTGTATCAGACACTTGGTAATTGATAATATTTTAACTTTAGTTGAAAAGGTCCACAAGGATTCCTGAATTTTGAAGTATGGGTCGTCGGGGTAGTTCATTCAATAAGGTACCTAAATGACCCGCAATTTACAACGTAGAAATCGTGGTTCACTACTACTTTACCTTGATCTTATCTTGTAGAGTCCCCGGGTAGTCTTAAAGGACTTTTTCCTTACCTCTTCGAAACAGGGTCCTGTCTCTGTTCCACACCTCGGTTTCTCCTTCCCGTGACGGTCAAGACTGTAGAGTTTTCCGAGGACCTTGGTTTGGTGTCGACCACAGAAGGTCTGTGTCTCCAAGGTAGTAAACAAATATCCCTTTAGTAGAAGGGTGGTCACCGACTGGAGAATTTTTACAAAGTTTGTCGAATCGGGTGTGTTTACTGTCCGACTTCAATTGACATGACGAGATTAACTCCTGACAGTTTTTATGGTTGTGTATCCTGTACCGTAAACTAGACGAGACGCAGGTCTTAACAGGATCTCTTATTCTTTCCACTCTTTTTATAAGGAACATCCGAAGGAATCGAATGTGTCCAATACAATAAGTAGACCGTTGTTTTGTCCTTTACTGTCGTCACGAGTCTCGGTTTTTATTTCCGGTCCACGGTACAGACCTTCAGGGTTTCTGTTCCGTTTCTTTCGGAAAATTAAACCTGACTGGTCGGTATTGTTTGGATACCTCAGTCTTGCTGTACGAGGGACTGAACGTGACGTGCTGGGTATATCGTCACGGGGTCTGATTTTTAAATGAAATAAACTCACCTTACTTTTTTTTTTTTCAGTTGTACTTTAGGTAATCCGGGATTCCTACCCAACTGAACGGTTCAAAACAGTGATGAGGACGTGTTGATATTCTCCTGAGACAGTCTAGGTTAGAGAGACGGAGGGTCCGTTTTAAAAACAAGATCCTCCGGAAGGTTCCTCACTGGTCTCGACAGACGTCCTTGGTCCAAAAATAAAAGAAGTTATTTATCAGTGTTTGTACACCGGTGTAGACTTGAAAACTACAAGGAGTCAGTGAAATGGAATTTTAAAAAAAAGATATAACTCTATATTAACTGTACATTGTAACAAATTCTACATGTTCTACTACTAAACTTTGTATATATACAATGTCCTACCAAGTCAAGTCAAGTCGGCGAGTTAGCACAGACTGAGAAACGTTGGGGTACTTAGCGTCGTACGGTCCGGAGGGACAGGTAGTGGTTAAGGACCTCAAGTGAGTTTGAGTACAGGTAGCTCAGTCACTACGGTAGGTCGGTAGAGTAGGAGACAGTAGGGGAAGAGGAGGACGAGGGTTAGGGAGGGTCGTAGTCTCAGAAAAGGTCACTCAGTTGAGAAGTGTACTCCACCGGTTTCATGACCTCAAAGTCGACATCGTAGTAAGGAAGGTTTCTTGTGGGTCCCGACTAGAGGAAATCTTACCTGACCAACGTAGAGGAACATCAGGTTCCCTGAGAGTTCTCAGAAGAGGTTGTGTCGTCAAGTTTTCGTAGTTAAGAAACCGCGGGTCCAAAGAAGTGTCAGGTTGAGAGTGTAGGTATGTACTGGTGACCTTTTTGGTATCGGAACTGATCTGTCTGGAAACATCCGTTACATTACAGAGACGAAAACTTATACGATAGATCCAACCAGTATTGAAAAGAAGGTTCCTCATTCGTAGAAAATTAAAGTACCGACGTCAGTGGTAGACGTCACTAAAACCTCGGGATGTTTTATTTCAGACTGTGACAAAGGTAACAAAGTGGTAGATAAACGGTACTTCACTACCCTGGTCTACGGTACTAGAATCAAAAGACTTACAACTCGAAATTCGGTTGAAAAAGTGAGAGGAGAAAGTGAAAGTAGTTCTTCGAAAAATCAAGGAGAAGTGAAAGACGGTATTCCCACCACAGTAGACGTATAGACTCCACTAACTATAAAGATGGCCGTTAGAACTAAGGTCGAACACAAAAAAGGTTGGGTCGCAAAGAGTATTACATGAGACGTATATTCAATTTATTCGTCCCACTGTTATATGTCGGAACTGCATGAGGAAAAGGATAAACCTTGGTCAGACAACAAGGTACAGGTCAAGATTGACAACGAAGGACTGGACGTATGTCCAAAGAGTTCTCCGTTCAGTCCACCAGACCACACGGGTAGAGAAAGTCTTAAAAGGTGTCAAATAACACTAGGTGTGTCAGTATCCGGAACCGTATCAGTTATTTCGTCTTTATCTACAAAAGGACCTTGAGAGAACGAAAAAAACTACTAGGTCGTCTACAACCGTTAAACTAGAGACCAATGGTATTCTGTAAACCCATAAGAGTTTGGGAATACCGTCTTTCACTTTTCCTTGAGAACTACTTCCACTCTTCTCGTTTTTTCGACCGAATTTTGAGTTGTAAATTTTTTACTTCTAGTACCGTAGACCAGAGTAGTGAAGTACCCTTTATCTGCCCCTTTTTTACCTTATTGCTGTCTGAAGTAAAAGAACCCGAGGTTTTAGTGACGTCTACCACTGACGTCGGTACTTTAATTTTCTATGAACGATGAACCTTCCTTTCGATACTGTTTGGATCTGTCGTATAACCTTTCGTCTCCGTACTTAAACGACTGTTTCCAGGTAGATCAGTTTCAATACCAAAAAGGTCATCAGTACATACCTACACTCTCAACCTGATATTTCTTCCGACTTCCGATTTCTTAACTACGAAAACTTGACACCACAACCTCTTCTAAGAACTCTCAAGGAACCTGACGTTCTTCTAGGTTGGTCAGCTAGAACTTCCTTTAGTCAGGACGTATAAGTAACCTTCCTGACTACGACTTCGAAGTTGTGAAACCAGTGGACCACACTTCTCGACTGAGGAATCTTTACTGGGACTACGACCCTTTCTAACTTCCACCCTCCTCTTCCCCTACTGTCTCCTACTTTAACAACCTACTGCAGTGACTGAGTTACCTATACTCAAACTCGTTCGAGACCCACTACCACTTCCTGTCACTCCGGACCACACGACGTCAGGTACCCCAGTGTTTCTCAGTCTATACTGACTCTTTGACTTGTTGTTCTTGTCGTTCCTACAACTCTGTCCAGGTTAGGTAGGTAGCTAGGTATTATTGGATCATAGAGATGGTTGGATCCACAAGTCTTTTGTTTCACCATGTTTTATATCTATAGGGACGGGGTTCTTCAAGTATCTGAATCGATGGGAAAAAGTCTTCAGTATAACAAGAAGGGTAGTAAGTAGGTAAGGTAATTAGGATTAACACTATGTCTGTAAAATACATTGAAAATAAAGAAATAAAAAATAATGATGACTTCGTTGTTTCTCTATAACGTCTTTTTACTCCCCTGTGTCTTTTATCATCTGTTAAACAACAGTCTAAAATATACACAGGAAAAAAAACCTCTCCCTAAAAAATTTTAATTAAAAATAATATCATATTAACTAAATCTTACAACATAATCAAAGACGACATGTCGTTTCACTTAGTCAATATATATATGTATACAGGTGAGAAAAATTTAAGCAAAGAGTACATCCAATAATGACTCATAACCCATCTCAAGGGACACGATATGTCATCCAAGAACAATCAATGCATAAAACATATATCATCATACATATACAATTACAGTTAGAGGGTTAAACAGACGGAGGAGGGGGGTTATACATAGGAATTTTGGTCCCAAAGGGTGGAAAACGTGACGTCTGTACACCCCTCCTACTAAGAAACGACACACCCCTACGGGACTTAGACCCCACGACAATTGTCGTAGAGACCGGGAGTTTGGGTGTAGACCCTACGGTCCTCACTAGGGGAATTATGAGGGGTGAGGACTACCTTGTGTTTTACTAAGATTGACGGACTTCTGTAAGGTTCAAAGTTCCACCCCTAACAACTGACTTAAAATGGTAAGTAAGAAAGGGGAGACCCTCAGATCAACTGTGATTATTTGTGTCCCTTAACTCGGTTTTACCTTAGTTTCAGTAGTCGAAATAATTGACGTGTTCAACTCCGTAGGTCTGGGGTGTACTCGGACATGATGAAAGTGAGTAGGTTTAGTTGGACTCTACGACCCTGACCTTCTTCCTCGGACTCAACCAGAGACTCCGTCCTTTGTTCCAACGGTTGGTGCACCCTCGTCCCGGTTCTCCGATTCTTTCCCCCTCCGAGACACAGTCCCAAAACTCCGTTTTACCGGGGTAGTGGAAGACACGGTGACCGAAGACACTGTATTCGGTCAGAGAGGTCCCACCTCCCAACCACGGTTCCGACCCACGCCGGAGAAGTCTCGACAACTCTTTCAGTGTCTCAACCTCCCGAGAGGACAGAATACTCAGTTCCGGCCTAACACCCCCCGTCCGTCTCTTCCCGAGACTATGTATCAAAAGAAAGACACTTCTATGTCTATGTAGATGTCTTATAAAAGTCAGTTAAGTGAAAAGTGACAACTGAAAACAACAAAAAATGAAGGAGATAATACTTGTATGAACTCGTAGATTCTCCAATTCCGACGTGTTATTAATAATCTAATCTTCGTGTTCGTAGCCAAGTTTACCATACATAACGTTACGGGAAGACCTTCCCTTGGGGTTTAACATAGAGAATTCCTCGATTCTATCGGCCCCGTATTTACTTCTTTCTCGTTGAATTGTCTACTGACGTATAAAAAGATCGAAGAGACTACAAGTATACTGACGACTTCAGACCCTGGGGGTCAAAGTTTCCGAACTCTGGGTCTTCACCCAAAACGACGGGGGGAGGTAGTCGGTAGTCGAGACCGTGGGGACCCTTCTGAGAGGCACGGGTAGGGGTTGACGTGAATATTGAGGACCGTGTGATACACGGAGCAACGACCGTACCACGATACGTGTCTTGAGACAACAGAAACCCTAAACCGTAGGGACTACTCCAGTCCACATAAAAGTAACTGACACCAGAGTTGACCTCTTCTGATAACACACAATACACGTACACACGTACGATTTAACGAGTCAACACAGTTGAGAAACACTGAAGTATCTGACATCGGGTGGTCCGAGGACACAGGTACCCCAACAGTAAAGAGGTATGACCTCACCCAACGGTAAAGAAGGATGTCCCCTAGAAGGACTGGGTCCCTAACTTGGGTACAGACGACGTGGTGACCGTCTACCTAGGAAATGGTGAATCGGTGGACCCTTCGGGTAACACATGATATTTATAAGTATTAAAAGACATATGATACTACAAAGGGGTAGAATCTTTTTAGAAAACTGACGGGGAGGGACCCGATCGGTCAATAATCCTCATCGTTTCCTTACTCGGTCCTTACACAGGTACTATACATTTGATTGGTTAGGTGTCGATATGGGCCAGGTACGTTGGATCTTCCCATGGGCTTAGTAAGGTCCCGGTCCCGATCCACGGTCCGTTACTTTTAGGTTTCGGGTGACTTTTATAAACCTACTCGGTCAGGATTTGTCAACTGGGACGGAACGGAACGGAAAGGTCACCTTAGGGTTATTTCCGGTACTGGACTTGTAGGGGGAGTAAGACTTCCAGAGGACGGAGGACTGGTGGAACCATAGAAAGGGTACACCGGGACACATCTGTGGTACGAAGGAGGGAGGTCCTGGGTACTCATATCATTTGCAACCGAAAATGACTCGGAATGAAGATAGAGGGGTTGGTCATTACGACTTCTTCGACTTCAACTTACCGAGATACTTCTGGATTTCTGGAAGATCTTGATTGTGGGGGTTTTCTACAGGAAAAGTAATATCCCCTAATCTTACGTTTTATTTACCGTTGGATGAGGTCATAAGAACGGATCTCTTAGGTACCTGTCTCCTCGGACCACCCGACGACAGGTATCCCATCGTATCTCAGTCCGCACTGACTTCACTGAATCGTCGTCGTCGTCTTACGTTTTCATCGTTCAGTTCTCTATGGACCTCATTGTCCGTTTAAACCGGAACCTCATGTTTTACTTCGTCCCGTTTCCGATTGTCTCAAAACGGTTCTCTTGCGCGGCCAGTATCGTTTGTGGGAGAAGGTTGTTGTATACTCTTCTAAGATGTGTACCTGTAGTGGTCTACCAGTTATGACTTTGGTCTAACTAATATAAGAAACGTCGGTTTCTACCTGTTCGAGATATGGCAGTCGTTTTTGTTCTGACCCTCGACTGACCCCGAGTATAGCACTTGAGGAATAACGTTTTAAGTCTGAATGTAACTTCTTTCATCCCTTTTGGTGGTCCGGTAAGTCCATACTGGATTTAGTTTAGGGAATATTAATATGTCACCTTCACTGTTTATCTAAGTTTCCTAATCTAGACTATCTTACGGATTTCTTGATACCTACCTCCAAACACTGTAACATGTCCTCCGTCACTAGTTCTGGTAGGGGTTCTTTTTCTTTACGTTTTTCCGTTTTACTGACAGACTCCACCGGAATGTTTATCGACTCTTTTCTTCTCTTCACTTTCCGTTTCCTCTTTTCCTTTCTATATGGGTAAACTTACGTCTCAAGGTTTCTTGTCGTTTCTCTCTATTCTTTCGAAAAGAGTCACTAGTTACGTTTCTTTATCTCCTTTTGTTACCTTACCTTTTCTGATCTCTAGAGAAGTTCTTTTAATCTCTATGGTTCCCTCGTAAAGTACGTTTCTACCCGTGTTATTTCCTGTCTTTACCAGACCTGGATTCTCTTCGTCTTCTATAATTCTTCTCCACCGTTCTTATGTGTCTTCTTGGTATGTTTTTTCTAGAAGTACTGGGTCTATTGGTACTACCACACTAGTAAGTGGATCTCGGTCTGTAGGACCTTACACTTCATTTCACCCGGAATCCTTCGTAGTGATACTTGTTTCGATCACCTCTACTACCTTAAGGTCATCTCGATAAAGTTTAGGATTTTTTTACTACCACAATTTTACGAGAGTTATACGGTCGTTAAACCTTTGGAGTCGTCACCGGTGTCCTGGCCTTTTTCGTTCAAAAGTAAGGTTAGGGTTTCTTTCCGTTACGGATTGTTTGAAGTTTGATGGAGTGTTAACGTGAGCAGAGTGTGTGATCGTTTCATTACGAGTTTTAAGAGGATCGGTCTGAAGTTGTCATGCACTTGTTACTTGAAAGTCTACAAGTTCGACCTAAATCTTTTCCGTCTCCTTAGTCTCTAGTTTAACGGTTATAGGTGACCTAGTAACTTTTTCGTTCTCTTAAGGTCTTTTTATAGATGAAGACGAAGTAACTGAATGGTTTCGGAAACTGACACACGTAGTGTTATTTGACACCTTTTAAGAAGTTCTCTACCTTTATGGTCTGGTGGACTGGACGGAGGACTCTTTAGACATACGTCCAGTTCTTCTTTGTCTTGACCTGTACCTTGTTGTCTGACCAAGGTTTAGTCCTTTACATACAGTTCCGATATATAACAGTGGGACGAATAAATTGAATATACGTCTCATGTAGTACGATTTACGACCTGACCTTCTTTGTGTTCGACCTTAGTTATAACGACCCTCTTTATAGTTATTGGAGTCTATACGTCTACTGTGGTGGGAATACCGTCTTTCACTTCTTCTTAACTTCTCGGAGAACTACCTTCACTTTCTCCTCTCACTTTTTAACCGAATTTTGAGTTGTAAGTCTTTTGATTCTAGTACGACAGACCAGGGTAGTGAAGTACCGTTTATCTGTCCCTTTTTTCCTTTTGTCACTGTCTGAAATAAAACCCCCCAAGGTTTTAGTGACGTCTACCACTCACGTCGGTACTTTAATTTTCTGTGAACGAGGAACCTTCTTCCCGATACTGGTTGGATCTATCGTATAATTTTTCGTTTCTATAATGAAACAGTTGTTTCCAGGTAGATCAGTTTCGATACCAAAAAGGTCATCAGTACATACCTACACTCTCAACCTGATGTTTCTTTAGACTCACGTCTTCTTAATTAGGAAAACTTGACACCACAACCTTTTCTGAGAACTCTCAGGGAACCTGACGTTCCTCTAGGTTGGTCAGTTAGGGCTTCCTTTAGTCAGGACTTATAAGTAACCTTCCTGATTACAACTTCGACTTTGACGTTATGAAACCAGTAGACTACGCTTCTTGACTGAGTAATCCTTTCTAACCACCTTTTCTAACTTCCGTCCTCCTTTTCCCCTACTGTCTCCTGATCTATCAACCTACCGTAGTGACTGAGTTACCTGTACTCAAACTCATTCGAGGTCCTCAACCACTACCTGTCCCTTCGGACTGTACGACGTCAGGTACCCCAGCGTTTCTCAGTGTGTACTGATCGGTGACTTGACTGACTTGACTCGGAGGGGAGTCAGAGGAGAACCCCGACATGGAGACCGGCAGAGTATTTTCTTATATCCTGTGTTACAGTAAGTCAGTGAATCAGTACTGGCAGAAAAACACTGGGGTACCTACATCATGACCGTCCGAAGGGTCAGGAAGTGGTAGAGGGTCTCGAACGAGTTTGAGTACAGGTAACTCAGTCACTACCGTACGTTGGTAGAACAGGAGACATGGTGTGTCACCACGTCCTTTTTAGAAGTACTTCACCTAACGGTACCGAAGATCAGAACTCAACACCCCTAAAATACAGTTAGAAGGTTCTTAGGTCCGCGACGGTAAAAATAAAAGTACAAAGACAGGACTCTCGAGGTAGTCCTTCTCGACCCCACCCCCCCCACGTGGGTGTGTTAAGGAAGACGAGGTTTTTGAGGATCTTTTATTCAGAAATTGGTCCCACCTAAAATATGTGATCACGGTCAAGTTATGACAGATCTTTAGTTTTCAAGTGAAACAAGGTCCTCCGAATCACAGAAAAAAGAAGTAGAGAGAGAGAAGGGGTTGGAGATGTACCGGGCGGTTTCACGGTAGAATTCAACACTTCGTCCTCTGTTGGTCTGACGGTTCACATTATAAACAGAAACCTTCGCACCGGGGACACCTTGTCGTCATCGGGAACTCGACGGAGGTTCCAAAGAGAATCGGTCGCACAACCGGTTTGTCAGGGCGAGAAGTAAGCAAAAAAAGTCCGAACCCTCCCCCGACAAAAGTACCCTTCTCTGACAGATCCGTGGCTCCTCCGACACCGTCACCACCCCCAGGCACGGGCCCCAGGACGAGTGTGGTCCCAAGGGGGAAGGTCAGATGGAGACCGTCTCAGTCCCTTTGGGCGACCCAAACACCTTTGTCACCTTGCCTACTCCGACCGCGTGGTTGTTTTCGAGTCACAAGGTGGGTGAGACTTCGACCGCGGTTCTAGGCAGGAGGTCTCTGTGACTGCCGAGACAAGACCCGTCCCGGTCGGAACGCAGTGGGTGACCCTCTTCCGCGCTCGAGCTGGAGAGGGCTTTTCGGCGCCTCGGCGGTCCCTCGGACGGCCTGGGACTGGGGCCTATCCGACCCACAAGTGAAGGCCCTCCGGTAAGCCGAAAGAGGACCGCGGGACACCTCCGGCTCCCGCGGAGTCGAAGAGTGTCCCTTCCTCCTCCTCCTGCGCCAGTCAGGGTCCTGCGACGGAGCACTCGCCGAGGACTGGGGTGGGACGGGACCGACCTGAGGACCCGGGTCTCCGGAGGGTCTAGTGTTTCCCGTTGCCTCCCCTCTTTTTCACTCGCTTGTCTTAAAAGATGTAAGACTGACGACGATAATTTTTTTTTTTTTTTCTGTTTGAGTCTTTACTTGAATAAATGTTTTGTCTGCGTACCTCCATCTTTTGTTTGAGTACCAATGGTTTCCCCTCTCCCTCACCCCTTCCCTATTCAATCCTCAAACCCTAATCGTCTATGTTTAATGAGGTCTATTTTATCTACTTGTCGTTCCTGGATAACATATCGTGTCCCTTGATACAAACTATAGGACGTTATTTGGTCTTACCTTTTCTTATACTTTTTCTTTTTATTTGGACAGACACTTGTTTATTCCTGTTTTGTCTTTATTTTCGTTTTAAAATTTACGTCACAGAGACAAAAGATATTACACCAATATAAAGAAATATTAAAATTTTTCTACCTTTCCTAAGGTTTTAGAAGTAATCCAAAAGAGAGAATTTTTATAACAACAACGACAACAACAACTTTAGATCAACTAAATGCTACAACACAATTAAAGTGGTCCAAAAGTTTCCATCTTAGTCCCGTCCAAGGTGCGCGGTCGGGGCCCTTACACACTTCCACGGGACACCTGACCCTCACCCACGTCCGTCACACTGGCCTGCACGAATGGATACTCTCCGGACTAGAGGAATGTACCTGACTCACGTCATCTTAGAACTGACGTCCCGGAGGCGACACTTTCTTTCGGTTTCTTTAGAACCTCCACGACCGCGACAAAGGACCCGGACAACACCGGGTAATTAGTACAGTCGACGACTCTCTCGGACCTCCGCCCACTTGTGTCTATGTCTTCCTAAACCCCTACACACCTCTTCTGTCTTGGGACCCCTCTGTCCTCCTCTTACTCTCTACAACCTCATGAACCGGAGTCACTTGCAGGAGAAAGTGTGAACCATAAAAGAAGGACCGTTTAACCTACAATGGTTGACGTCGGTGTTCTAACAACTTTCTTATTTCGAAAGTAAGGTCTTTCGGAGGGGACCTGTGTCTCTACACATGGTCATCTCGAAAGACGATTTAGAAGTCTTAGACATTAAATAGACTCGTAGAAGGGGTAGAGAAACGAGGATTAAAAGGAAGGATACTGTATCTGTGAGAGGGAAGGGAAACGGAGAGACATGAACCTAATTAACGTGGGAAAATCGTCTTAGACTTTTCAGAATCCCAATACAACTTCCTTTGAACCCTCTAAGTTAGACCCGTACACACACACCCAAGGTCTGTGACATCTGACCTCTCGTAGGGGTGGTGGACGGGCGGTTCTCGGACCTCAAGTTCTAGTTTCCATGTAGGATCGGAAGTATCCAGTACGAAGAGGGAGAGTCCCACTCTCAGGACGATCACAGTGTGTTGGTTTTCCAGGTGACCTATGGGGTTTTATCCTATAAGATAAAAAAATTTAATTCAAAATAACCTCATATCAACGATATGTCATAACACAATAAAAGACGACATGTCTTTTCACTTAGTCAATATGTATAGGGGAGACGAAATCTAAAGGAAGGGAAAATCCAGTGGTGTCTTGTAAATCATCCCAAAAGATGAGTTACCCAAGAGTAATCAATTAGACAAAATATGTATAATCACATATATACAGTTGGGGTTAGAGTCAAGTCGCGTGGGGAGAACGGGGGAAACATAAGTATTCGAACAAGAGAAGGAGACACAGAGATAAAGACAAAACGTTTATTCAAGTAAACAGGGTAAAAAGATCTAAGGTACATATTCGTTATAATTTACTATAAACAAAAGGATTTTACTCATATCAGAAATTCTTTTTTTGTTTTATGTTTCTTTCTACCTGAGCCAGAACGACCTCGTCACCCTTTCTGCCACCTCGTCCTGTAGGAGTTCTCCTTCCGGTAAGGATTCACCGACTACTACACCTTTACACGTTTCGAGTACCCGTTCCAATCGGGCCGAGAACCCCACCTAGAACCTCTGCCCCGACGGGTGAATACTTAGGAGGGTCAAAGACCTAAGAAGTCCTTACCTGGGATAAACAACCCCAGGCATCTCGGAAAGAAGGAGGGTCGGCCGACGCCGGTAGACGACCTTCTGGACCCGTGTACGATTCGTTCACCTCAGGGTCCACTTCCCGGTCCCATACTTACCCTCCTCCCCCCAACGTTAAGTAGCTCCGGATCTCCCCTCGTTCTTACGGTCTACCGCCACGGCCCCCAACGTGTAGAGTCCTTCCTCGATCCGGTAGGAACCTACTCCTCCTGGAAGAGTATTTCATCCCGTCCTTGGTGTGAACGAACCGGGTCTAGACGACGGGAGTCCGGTCCCAGGACCTCGGTAGACCCTCTTTACCTACCTTTCTTTCACCTACCCGAAGAAAACAAACATGGGACTAGACCCATACTAAACACCGTGGAGGAACCAAAAGGCTAAACCTTTGAAAGGACACCCACTCTGGACTTGAACCGTAACAGAGGTCTCGGTCCTTTGTTCTTGGGCCCCTTACGTCTGGTCGTCCCGGTAAAGGGTTCTCGGTCCGACCCGGAAGACGTCTACGACGACTCGAGACGGGAGGCCTCTCACGACCCACTCCACCGATGTCCACCACAACCCCCTCCGAGACCGAAGGGGTCCGTCGGAGGTCCGTCTACACCAGGACCGGATACACACTCGTCCCACCTCACTACCACTTCAAAGAGTAAATGGGTGAGTGCGTCCCCACGGCGGTACGTCCTGAGACGGACTCCCTTGTCTCCGGTCCTTCCCTGTAAACCTGTGGGGGGGGGAGCGGTGGAGGGCACCGGGCCCTGGGAGGGACTGGAGCGTCGAAGAGTCGGCACAACGTTATCAAAGAGGGCTCTTCCGGGACAAGAGTCTCCAAGACGGTCGTTTCACGTACTCGAGTTGAAAGGGAGAAGAACTCTGTAAGGAAGGACGGAAAGACGTCGGTGTCGGAGCTCGAAGAGGAACAGGTCCGGGGTCTACCTCCCTTCACTGGGTTCGACTCACTCGCGGGTGCGGACCATACGTGTGAGGTAGTCCTCCTGGGACATCCCTCGTACACTGGGAGAGTAGGAGGACGTTTTCCGGGGTCCCACTAAAGTAGTTTCCCTGTAAGGTTCCGAGAGACGGTGGAAAACATACAGAACACGTTAGAGGTTTGAAATTTCGTCTCCTTCACACTCGGTCTATAATAGTAACTCCCGGTCAGCCTCAAGGTGCTTAGGTAGTCCGACCCTCACGAAGGTTGGTCGACCACTCCACTCGAGACGGACCAAGGGCCGTTCCGGCCCCTCGGGACCAGTTCTAAAACTACACCTTTTGGGACCGACACCCCGTCGAGGTCCACGGAGTCTTCTTTTGTGGTTGTAGAATAAACCTTTCCCACCGGAGACCACGGGGTTCTCGGACAGAGTCAGAGACGACGAAGACGGGGTCCAAGACCCCGGAGACTGGTGTTTCATAGTGAGACAATGTCGAGTATAAATTTTATATATATATAACTAAAAATTAACCTCCTATTAATAAAATGTCACAACAAAACCAAAGACGGTATGTAGTCGTACTTGGTCGGTATCCATATGTTCACAGGAGAGGGGGAACTTGCAGGAAGGGTGGAGGGTGGGGAGGGGTGCGAAGACACAAAAGTGTCTCGTGGGACATAATATGTTGTTCAAGAGTGATCGAAATGTATACCATTATATGTATAAGGTCACGACGGAAGAGTTAGGCCGGGTGGGAGAGGACGGGAGAAACACATGTATTCAGACAAGAGACACAAACTCAGAGATGAGGATGGGACTTTTATCCAAGTGGTAAAACGATCTAAGGTATGTATACGTAAGTATATGGTATAAACAAAAAGAGAAAGACTGAATTGAAGTGAGAAATATTGTCCGAGATCCAAGTAGATGGAGTGATCTTGATTGAGTTTACACAAGGAAAATTCCGAATCATTATAACGTAACATATATACATGGGGTTGAAGAAATAGGTAAGTAGACAAATACCTGTGAATCCAACGAAGTTACAGAACCGATAACGTTTATCACGACGTCACTTATAACCCCATGGATACAGAAAAAGTTAGTACCAAAAGAGTCGCATATACTGATCATCACTCTAACGACCCAGTATACCATCACGATCAAAAACAAAAACAAAAAAAATTTCTTTAGAGGTATGAGAAGAGGTATCACCGGCATAATTAAATGTAAGGTTGGTCGTCACCTTCTCCCAAAGGAAAAACGGTGTAGGAAAGGTCGTAAATAATAAACGTCTAAAAAGACTACTACCGGTAAGACTAGTCACACACCACTATGGAGTAACATCAAAACTAAAAGTAAAGAGATTATTATTCACTACAACTTGTATAAAAGTAGACAAATAGTCGGTAGACATACAGAAGAAAGCTCTTTACTGACAAATTCAGAAGCCGGGTAACAAACTAACAAACAAAAAGACTATAACTCGACGAATTCGACGAAGTATAAAACCTCTAATTAGGAAACAGTCGACGAAGTAAACGTTAATGAAAGAGGGTAAGACTCCCAACAGAAAAGTAGAACAAATACCAAAGGAAACGACAGTGTCGAGTACCCCTGTCTTGATTCGGTAAAAGGAGAGACTTTCTTTCACTCTCTTTCACTTTCACTTCAGTGAGTCAGCACAGACTGAGAAACACTGGGGTACCTGACGTCGGATGGTCCGAGGAGACAGGTACCCTAAGAGGTCCGTTCTTATGACCTCACCCAACGGCAAAGGAAGAGGTCCCCTAGAAGGGTTGGGTCCCTAGCTTGGGTCTAGAGGGTGTAACGNTCTCTTTCACTTTCACTTCAGTGAGTCAGCAAAGACTGAGAAACACTGGGGTACCTGACGTCGGATGGTCCGAGGAGACAGGTACCCTAAGAGGTCCGTTCTTATGACCTCACCCAACGGCAAAGGAAGAGGTCCCCTAGAAGGGTTGGGTCCCTAGCTTGGGTCTAGAGGGTGTAACGGCCGTCTGCGAAATTGGAGACTCGGTGGTCCCTTCGGAGAGACTTTCTTTGTAGCACCTTTATCGATTTTCAGTTTTGTTAGTGTTTTTGTTTGTTGGGTTGGTCTGGACGTTAGACACGGGATGACCTTTTTGTTTGACCAAGAACCCCGTCTCTTTTGAGCTCTTCCGACTCGTGTACACACCGAAACGTTTTGACCGACTGTCGTCAGGGACCACCAAGTCTACGGTACACGGGAAGGATTGACACGTGCTCAGACGCGAGACGAGTAGGTTCCCGACTTAGACAAAGGAGGGGGTGACGTAGACCCGACCGGACACTGGACGAAGTCGATTATCTTACACCTCCATTCGTGTACGATCGACACTTGGACCCGAAACGTGTGAAAGAGATCAAGAGACACTGGTGGTAAACTTGTTCGGGGTCGGTCGGACGATCTCTGACTCTGTGCACCGAGTAGTGGAGTAACGGACTGGGTGACGGTAATTTAGGGGTTGTATATTAACACCGGGAAGATCTTAGTAACCGGGGGTCGACTGGGAGGGTAACCTAGGGTCTGTGTACTCTCTCAGATACATTCCTTTGTAGGTCGGTTAGTATCTTCAGACTTTTATTATTTTGTTGTTTATTATTCACAAACAAAATTCGGTGATTCAAAACCTCAACAAACATTTCCATCGTTCTCACTGACTAGACGGTTGATTTCAAGTAGTGACACCCCTCCTCCTCCACTCTCTTTCCCTGAAGTCTTCTCACCCAACACCGACCAACGACTTGGGTAAGTATACGTGCAGTAGAGGAAACTAAATAGTAGTTGGAACTGAAATGTTTCAAGTTTGTCTTGTCTATTCAACGAAGTTCAGTATATCTTTCTCTTCTAACTTTTGAGTCTTCTGAGTCCAGAAGGTTGAACACGTCACCGGAGAGACCATGACCTCAGTATCAACCTGTCAACCGAATCACCAAATCGAAGGACCGCAATCTCAGCTTATCTGGGGTCAAGTTTCGGACTAAGGGGAGAGGAGGTCTTGGTACTAGAATCGGTACGACAAATTGAAGAGTCTTGAGGATAGAGGAGTGAATGTTTCATCCGATTACCTTGACTGGATTATCTATACACTATTCCTTATTATAAATATTTCATATAGAAAGAACACTACAAACCACGTTTGTTACCATAATACTAAAGGGAAGAAGTCCGACGACGGAGACAGAAAGAGTCTTGAGTTTAAAGACCGTGTATGGTTATCGTCATCAGTCTCCGACCGTAGAGACTATTAATGTGTAAAGGCATCAAATAGTAGTGAAAGAGGACGAGAAACTTCTGGCAATGACGACTGGGGGTCACTTGACCATACATGGGCATATTGGGTTTGGAGGGCCATATATGTTCGTGTGGTGTCACTACGACGTCCAAGTCATAGTCGGGTGGTGTCAGTCCACTTTAGTGTTCTTTGACTCAGTACGTTATTTAGTCTTCAGAAACCAAAGAGTCACGTGCATTGTCCAAATGCGAGATGACATCAGAGAGTTCGTAATTACCGTAATAAAGATTTTTTTACATACGTGTAGTTTTTTTGTGAACTAACGATTTTCTGTGGTTGGTAGTAGACTTGGCGGTCACTCAACATCAGAAAAACGACCACCTCCCGACACGGTGGAACTACCGGTGTTTCGTCTGTGCGTGATTTAGGTGTAGTTGGTACTCACTTAGACCGTGGTCTTTTCGGTCCAATATTCCGCTCTCCACAATAACTATCTCTCATTTCTCAACTTTCTACGTGTAAATGTAAACATGGGTGAAGTTAAAGAAAAAAGGACAATTCTCAATATCTTAACCTTCTCTATCGTCCTTAGTAGTCTTTTTACGTATTTTGTAATATACATACTCGAAGTGTAAGAGTCCAAGTGTCATAGAGTAAATTAGGAGTTTTGGGGGAACTTTATAACACTTATATAGTAGGGACACAACATCTGTTCGTCTGACTTAAGGGTCCTTCAGTGACTATTGGACGAGTTTCAGTATGGATCATTCATCACCCCGGCGTTACCCTAAACCGAGACACATTTATATCTCCGACGACGACGACGACGATTCAGTAAAGTCAGCACAGGCTGAGACACGCTGGGGTATCTGCCGTTGGGTGGTCCGAGGGGGCAGGGACCCTAAGAGGTCCGTTCTTGTGACCTCACCCAACGGTAAAGGAAGAGGTTACGTACTTTCACTTTTCACTTTCCCTTCAGTGAGTCAGCACAGGCTGGGAGTCACTAGGGTACCTGATGTCGGGTGGTCCGAGGAGGCAGGTACCCTAAAAGGTCCGTTCTCATGACCTTACCCCACGGTAACGGAAGAGACTTATGTCTCCGATCGAAGAAATAATAATACGATATTTTGTAACCAAGTACATGAATTTTTGGTTTAAACTCCATATGGATGGATTTATTTACTTTCCATAATCTTTTCCTTTCTACTTTCATAGGATAAAGATCTCGTCCCAAGGGGTTGGAGGTCCTAGATTGTGGACTACTGGACCCCACTTCGACTACATTAGTATTATCCTTATTTCACGTGTCGTTTACACTACGTGAACTTAGTAGGGGTTTGGTAGGGGGGACTGGGGTCAGACACCCTTTCAACAGAAGGTACTTTGGGTAGGGATCACAGTTTTCTAACCCCTGGTGACAGATCTCCTGATCCTTTTCAATCGCTTGAAGAAGAGACTGTAAAACCCTTTTCAAAATCAGTCGAGTCCGATGATATTGTTATAGGGAATTTAACCTACTGAATTTGTCCTTCGTAAATAAAGAGTGTCGAGCCCTCCAACTTTCAGCCTCATAGTCACACGAACTCAAGAACCACTGTCGAGAGAAAGACCGAACGTCCACCGGTAGAAGAACAACATAGGAGTGTACCGTCTTTTCTTTCGAGTGATCGTGGGATCGACGAAGAATATTAATTAAGGTAGGTGATCCCAAGGTGGGATTAATGGGGGACTTCCGGGTTGAAAGTTTATAATATAACCCTGATCCCAAAGTGACATACTTAGAATTACACTGTGGTTGTCAGTGAGGTGACGACCTTGGTTCAGGATGGAGTATGTTACTGCCCGACCGGTGCTCCGAGGTAGACCCACGTGACGAATCCTTTATTTGGAACGAGAACTACACCGACCGTAGTGTCGACCGAAAATCTTAACTGGAACCCGTTCGAGGACAACTGAGTCAGAGACTTGTCATCTAAACTCAGAAACGACGAATCGTGTAGTATACTGACTTTCTCCCTTCATAAATGTTGGTGTCATGAACTTGAATTCAGGGTTGGTGAAGGACCTGTCGAAGTTAGAGAAGACGTGAAGTCAAAAGAAAGAAAAGAAAAGAGGTCTAAGCAACTCTATATTACCTGTATTTTGTGACATATCCAAATTCCACTGATCGTACTAAATATATAAACGTTTTACTAGTGGTGTTATTCAAATCAATTATAAGTAGTGGAGTGTAACGACTTTTCAAAAAAAGAACACTACTCTTTAAAATTCTCGATGAGAGAATCCTTGAAAGTTGATATGTTATATCATGACAATTGATATCAGTGTCATAAGAATGAAATTTTGCTCCTATTTTCTCCTTAAAGGACCGTCAGGTTACCAATCCTAAGTCACAAAAGTGACAACACCCGGACCCTAGTCAGGGACCAGTCTCTTGATTCCAAGGTGTTCGGTTCTCCGTGTCGGTCCTTTTTTTTTGTTTTTGTTTTTGTTTTGTGGTGGTGGTTTCTTTTTACCTCTATTCTGATTACTCTAGTACTTTGGATTCACGGTGTCTTGTAGTCAATAATAATAATAACAACAATAATGTTTTTATGTCAATAATGACTTCAATTAAATTTACCGTTTAAACTTTTCGAACCCCAATTTGTTTTTCCGTCCATCAAATAGAGAAAGTTTTGTTTTTGGGAATCTTGTCATATACAACTATTTTACTTCGAAAAAGATCCACTAATCCACATAGTGAATCCTTATCACGTACATCGTCTTTTACACTAATCGTCGTCGAATTTATTCAGCCGTCAATAGAAGGGTGGACTATTCCTCAAACCTCCATCCTCCAACGACCGCAACCAAGTCGACGAGTCACTACGCGTCCACGGGTGCAACAGTACGATTGTATAACTTAAAGTAACAACACGACTGAGTCTCAGGACTCTATCTACGATGTCGAGGTCAGTTCCCTCCTTCTCCTCTGAGGCCTCAAAAGGGTCCTTAAGGGAATCCTCGAGAGAAAAAAGATAAACCCAGAGTAACCAATCTTTACACTGGATACTGGTTCACTCTTTCATAACCGGGTTGATTGGCTACCAGGGTAGTGAAGTACCATTTATCTGTTCCTTTTTCACCCTCGTCGCTGTCTCGCCACCGTAAATAAAAGAACCCGAGGGTTTAGTGACGTTTACCACTGATGTCGGTACTTTACTTCTTCGAACGAGTGACCTTCCTTCCAATACTGTCTGGATCTGTCGTATAATTTTTCGTTTCTGTGGTAAACCAGTTGATTCCAGGTTTATCAGTTCCGATACCAAAGAGGTCATCAGTACATGCCTACACTCTCAACCTGGTATGCCTTCCGACTCACGGTTTCTTAACTACGAAAGTTTGACACCACGACCTCTTCTGAGAACTCTCAGAGAACCTGACGTTCCTCTAGGTTGGACAGTTGGGACCTTTAGTTGGGACTTATAAGTAACCTTCCTGACAACGACTTTGACTTCGAGGTCATGAAACCGGTGAACTAAACTTCTCAACTGAGTAACTGTTTGTGGGTTGTGACCCTTTCTAACTTCCGTTTTCCTCTTTCCCCACCGTCTCCTACTCTACCAATCTATCGTAGTGGTTGTGTTACCTGTCCTTAAACTCGTTTCAGACCCTCTATCCCCTCCTGCTCCTCGGACCACCCCAACGTACCCCAACGTTTCTCAACCTGGGTTGAATCAATGACTTGTTGTTATTGTTCGGATGTTACTAGGGTGTTTTTCTCAACCCATGAAGGAAGGGGAACACCGAGTCCACCATATCTTAGACGGACGTTGCGTCCTTTGGATCCAAGTTAGGGACCCAGTCTTCTAGTGGACCTCTTCCCTCACCGTTGAGTGAAGTCATAAGAACGGACGCCTTAAGGTACCTCTCTCCTCGGACATCCGATGTCAAGTATGCTAACGTTTCTCAGCCTGCACGGTCTCTCTGGTTGTGAAAGTGAAAAGAATTTTTTCAAAACGAGGGAACATGAAGGAGTATAAATCCATTGTCTGTCTAAAGTACTAAAATATTGTTCTTTCCTTGACTAAATCCGATGATAAAATTTTCGTCAGTATCTTTTCTGAAGTTGGATGACAAAACAGGAACACGCACTACACCGAACTAATGTGTGTACGACAGACTGACAACACGAAGGAAAAGAATAGAAAGTTTGGTTCGTCTTCTAAGTGCAAGTAATATTTTCCAACTGTGTGGTGGAGAACACTAAAACCCCTTCGTTCCTGGTCCAGATTGACTCAATAAGAGATACTACAAGAGACGTCTAGAGAAAACCCTGACAACAAGAGCCGGGTTTCCAGTACCTATTCTTTTCGTTCAAACCTCTGTGTACCTTTGTTCAAGTTTTCGTCATTACCGGTTTTCAGTTTGAGACCAACCCTACTCCATACGTCCTTTTCAAATGTTAGTTTTAGCTAAGGGGTTCATTGACAATTACTGTTTTACCGGTCATTCGGTTTATTCTTCCACTGTTTACCACTGTGGTTCTCTACAACGTTAGACGTCGTACAATCTCTAATCGACCGTAAAAGAGACGGGTACTCTGGTCGTGACCCTCTCCCCCTTTTTACACCGAAGTAAATCTCGACTACTATAGTACACAGATCAGTGACCTCTAGTTTTCTTTTGAACAGACACTTTGTGACAAGTGCTTTAACCTCGTTTCACATCCGAGAAGAGAACCCACATAGGTTCCCTTCAAAACGAGACGTCGGTCCGGTCACCCTATACTTAGTCTCAGGTAAGACCCCTACACCAGTTCCGGTGGGCTGGAATGCAAGTTGGGGTCTTAATAGTTAACACACATTAGTTCGGAAAATTATGGACTAGTAAACCCTTGGTCTACGAAGAAAAGAAAAGGGTACACACTGATCTCTGACGTCCATAAAACAAAACATAATAGAACCTTTCACTGTACACAGAACACACACACATAACCACTATGACGACCCCCAACCCCGCACACATTTCGTTGACCGAAAGTATAAGAATGAGACATTCGGGTCTAAAAAAATTTTTAATTGGAAAAGGGAAATAAATAAAAGCCGGTACGACCCAGAAGCAGTGACACGCCCGAAAAGGGGTCGACACCACCCGGCCCCGATGGGAAACAACGTCCCACCACGAGAACACCTGGGACCCGAGACCCCACGTACCCGAGTCGTCGGCGTCAAGGACCCGAGACCTCGTGTCCGAGCCAGCAACACCACGTACCCGAGTCAACGAGCCGTCACACACCCTAGGAGGACCTGGTCCCTAGCTTGGACACAGAGGACTTAACCGTCCACCTAAGAAATGGTGAGTCAGCGGTCCCGGGGACATTCTGGTCTAGTACTTGTTGGGTGGACACTACTGAAAATCAGAGAAAAAGGACTTTGATTTTTGATTTATGTACCTCACACTTAACTGGATGTAGAAATCCTTACGACTCCCACGATATTTGAGTCCGCTCAGGCTCTTCACGTACAGTGGTACAAATCACACGCTAATCGCACTTCTTCCTGTTCTATAAAAATCGTACTTTGGGGCTACTTTCTTTTGGGATGACATTGGACGTCGAGTCTTCTTGAAGGGGTTCTATTTCCTTAAAAATGGGACACACTCCTGTGTAAGAAAAAATTTATGTCACCCTTGGTAACCGGGACGAGTCGTTGGAAGGTAGTTCCGGGTGCACGGGCTTAAAGGTGTCTTAAGGTCAAAGATTGTGATGTCTCCACGACTTCTCGACAGTCTCGGTGTGAGCCTCAACTTGGCTTCGCAAGGGTAAAGGAAGGGAAGACCGGAGACCAATGACTTTTGTAAACGACTTTTAACGACAGGGTAAGTTCTTGACAGTTTCCATTAGCACAACGTGTTTTCGAGGACTCTTCGTACTTCATTATACTAATGGTGGACCTCTGGTTCAATTACAGACTACGCGGTGGTCGGACGGTGCACACCTATGTGGCCGAAGACGGACTCCTCGTGCTGTCGTCTCTAAACACTCCTTCCGCACCTAGTCCCCGGAGAATCACCGTTAAATGCTATGTTTAGGGACACAACTCCCGTCAGTAGTCCAGTGGTTTAGTCCACTCCGGACTCCGAGGTCCCCACTGGTGACTCCCCCTCTATCCCCTCTTAAGTCGAGACGGTCTTACACCTTGCACCACTTCGTTCATCGTCCTGGCTGAAGTCTTCGTGCCAGCTCTGAACCGATAAGAGTGTCAACCGCTACGGGAACCACAGACTCTTTTACTTTTGGCCTCTGGGTCCTCCACCCCTCACCTCCCCAACCCCATCTCCCATGTCCCAGTCAGACCCAAAAAGTGAGGGAGACGGGAAACGGAGACCGTGGTTTTCTCACGAAAAGGAGGAGTTTGAGGGACCTCTTCTTTAAGTAAAAGTGAGAACCTTCAGTAAAGGTCTCAGAGTAGGAGGAACTCTACTAAAAACGGCATTGAACTTAAAGGTTGACCTTAAAACTTCTGGGGTTCTTTGTGAGCGTTATGTTTACGGAGGCAACGTTACCGTTTTTTGAGGTGATTCGGGGGGAGTACCTAAGGGTACCCTCCTAGATCAAAACAGACTTTGGTAGAAAAGAACCCCCGGTCTATAACAGGTTTATAGGTCCCAGATCGTAGTCGTGAGATTAAGGTATCGGTCCCGTACCGAGTCTTTTGTGCGTAATCTTGTTCCTCAAAGGTTCGTATCCTACCCGTAGGTGTAACCTTGGTAGGACTGTAACAATAATTTAGGTGGTCGTCGCAATCCTCCTGGACGAGAAAAATAGAGACCACTATAAGTGTCAACTCGAAAACTCCATGCTTTTTTAAGAACGAAGAGGTCGTCAGCGATTTAACTTTGGTCCTGACCTGTGTATAAAGTACCCCGGGTCACTTTTACTTTTACACTCCGAAAAAAAAAGGGGAGTTTTTCGTCCTTTTTTCGAAAAGAGAAAGGAAACACTGGAAAGAGAAAGTAGGAGTGTACCCACAAAGAAGAAACGCCGAAATGACAGCGTGTGGGAGTCCGTACCCCATAACCAACCCACCCCCTCATTCGTATCAGAAAAGACCCACCCTCAGTCCCTTGTCCATTGGTCCTCGGGTCCGCTCCCTCCACTCCTCACAGACCCTCTGTTGAGAGACGTGTGTGGGGACAGGACAGTCTGAAGTGATTCCTTTGTGTGTAAATTCCCATTTCAATTATAATTTTTTTACCACTGGTGTCGTAATTCGGGGTCACACTCCGCGAGAAGACTCAAGTTCCCGTCGGGTATGTACTTTGAGTAAGAAAGAGTTCTAACGTTTTAGGTATCGTATTGAGTTGCAGGTAGACCTCAGAAGGACGGATTACTGACAAACTACGAGTAAGAAAGGATATACTAGATAAAAATTAAGGACCTTTGAAAATCCTGGAAGAATAAGTGGGACGTCAAGTATGTAAAGAGTGAACGCAAGAAACGATACTTTAAAAGTAGGAAATACCAGATCTCAGGAGTCTCTTGAGCAAGTTACTTTTGGTCACAGAAAGATAGGACCCTTGAACGAAAACATAACAAAGAAACTATAAAAGGACAGGAGAGAGAGAGAGGGAGAAAAAAAAAAAAAAAAAAAAACGAGAAAAACATTGAAGATTACCACCTATCACACGATTAGGTGATAAAACGAAAGAAAAGAATCAAAGACAAAGGAACTGGAGACGGAGAAGAGAGACCCTTGAAAGGAGTGGAAACAGTTGAAAGATACTTTAATTTTCTTTTACAGGTGTTGGTATAAAAAGTAAAAGTTCTCGAGACGAAAATAAATAAATAAATATATATATATATATATCTCTCTCTCTCTCTCTCTATCTCTCTCTCTCTCTCTCTCTCTCTCTCTCTCTCTCTCTCTCTCTCTCTCTCTCTCTCACTCTCTCTCTCTCTCTCTCTCTCGTTCGCTCGTTGGACGAGAAACCCCTACTTTAGAAAGTAAATAAAAGATAAACCCTAAAAAAAAAAAAAGTACCATTTCCGACGAGTTAACCACCGTCAATCATGTTGGTCAGGTAAGATTTCCTTTAGTCAGGACCCACAAGTAACCTTCCTGACTACGATTTCGACTTTGAGGTTATGAAACCGGTGAAGTACGTTTCTCAACTGAGTAACCTTTTCTGAGACTACGACCCTCCTTAACCTCCGTCCTCCTCTTCCCCTGCTGTCTCCTACTCTACCGACCTACCGTAGTGACTGAGTTACCTACACTCAAACTCACTTGAGGCCCTCGACCACTGTCTGTCCCTCCGGACCGCACGACGCTAAGTACCCCAGCTTTTCTCAGCTTGTGCTGACTCGCTGACTTGATTGATTGATTGATTGATCATGTTCATTTATTTCTAGGAGTTTCTTGAGTCAATAAATAGTCTAATAACCAGGTGTCTCTCGTTATTACCATAACTTGACTGACTAAGTGCCCTCTTATTTGACTTAGAACCCTTTACTTCGGTGTCGGTCGACTATATATTTGGTGTCGACCGTAGACGACAAGGTGGTTGACATTCTTAGTTCCACTGAGATATGGTTCCCGTAGTCGAAAGGGTGGAAAATGTACGTGACCTTAAAGTAATATGAGGACTTTGTTGAAAACAAAGAGACTTTGAAATAAAAGTTTGACGGACACACTTAGTTATGGATACCAGGAGACCCGTCAGACTGGTTCTCAGTCATCTAAAACGTCGTAGAACCGAGTTAAAAACGGGTGGTTGGTACTGTTAAAGATATACTCTTTCAATTATTATAAAATTTTTAAAATTAAATAAGGATGTACTTAAGACAAGGTAAAGTCTACCTTATCGGTTCTATCGAAGTTTTACCGTAGGGGTTCTTTTAGTTCAGTACTAATATTCCAACCCTGAGAATCGAAATGGGAGACTTTGAGGTTATGAAACCGGTGGACTACACTTCTTGACTGAGTAACCCTTTCTAAGACTACGACCCTTTCTGACTCCCGTCCCTCTCTTCCTCCGTTGTCTCTTACTCTACCAACCTACCGTAGTAACTGAGTTACCTGTACTCAACTCGTTTGAAACCCTCTACCACTACCTGTCCCATCGGACCACACGACGTCAAGTACCCCAACGTTTCTCAATCTGTACTGAATGACTGACTTGTCGTCGTTTTTGTTGACTGGAGACCCCAGTCAACTTGAACTTGAACTTGAACTTGAAGTTCAAGTTAGTGGTCACGAGTTACTAAATTAGTGTAGATACATTACTTTTAGGATTTGGCGTCCTAAGTCTCTCGAAGACCCATCCATTCGTGTACTTCCGCGGTTCCCTCCCACCACACGGGTGTCTTTCGTACCCTCAGGATACTTGAAGAGGGGTACGGAATAGGACCCGCAGACACGGTAGACCGGTACAACTGAACATTGGAGACATCATTTGGTCATTATCATTCATTTCACGAAAGAACTCAAAACACTCAGTAAGGTCGTTCAACAGTTTGGGTTCCTCCCCAAATACTCTTGTGAGTTAAATATATTATCGACCAGCCAGTCTCTATCCCTCCGGACTCTGAACACTGACCGGAGATTTCACCTCATCTGAACATCTTTACTTGGGAAATTGAACACCCCTAGTCTGAAATTCATATCCACCTACCATTTTGACTTAACTTAGTAACCTGTGGATCAACCAAAGTCTCAGTCTCTTTACCACAACCTTTTCTATGGTACATAAACCACAGTCCTTCTTCTTTTGGTGAGTCAGACACAAGTCTTCACTCCGTACTACTAACCCCCACGATTCTGACGTGTCCCTTCGAGATGGTACCCCACTCGTCTTGTACTTAGAGACCAAGTGACTTCACGAGGGTTTACAGCAGTAGGTATCCAGAAAAGAGACCTGGGAAATCTCCCATTGGACCTAGAGGACGGAGACACACACACACACACACACGGACGTGCCCATTTTCCTTAAGACCTTCGGTCCACCCCTTTCGGTATGGATGTCATACTGTGTGTCGGAAAATAAAACGAGAATGAAGTGGAGATGTAAAGGGTCCCGAAAGAACGGTTCAGGTTCAGGAGACTTCTATTAGAGGTTGAGAGACGGGACTTCGTTTCTTTCCCATCAACGTATCTACGTGTGCCACCCTCTCCTCTGGAATACCCGAGTTTGTACGATGCCCGTCTGAAGGTTGTCTACGGGGAAAGGTGTGACCCCAAATGAGAACGGAGGGAAAACCTTAAAAGTAACGAAATATTTGGGGTTCGGTGAGTCTCAAGGAAGTCCCACTTCGTCGAGACAAGGGTGAACAGACGTTCGTCAACCGAAAGAGGAAAGAAGGAAGACGGTTCCATTAATGACAAAGAGGTTGGTAAAGAGTGGAAGGTTTTTAAACAACTTTCGTAAATATTGTTTAACAGAGAGGAAGAGAAACTGGAACAACTAATTAAATAAATTTTTTTTTAGGAACCGATAGTAAAGTTATTCTAAACCCATCTTTCTTTTCTATCGACACCGGTTAAGGTAATAAAAATTAGTTTTCAAAGGAAATCTGCAGAATTAGAAACAACCTTAGTTTCAATATGTAATTTTCCACTTAGGAACGATAAATGAGTCACTTTATTTTTAGATCTCTCTATAATTTGAAGTCATTTAAAGAGTACCGGACACACACAAATAAATTTCTGTTAAGATTATTAGAACCGATAAATCAAAGGATCGAAAATCATCTGATCTTTGTCTTAAAATCATCTTTCAATCTAAGCTTACATCAGTATATATGACTTTGATAGTTCTTATCGACCGTATGGTTTTCCACTGTCTTTTGAATATTATTGTCCAATTTTATTGTGTATTCTCATGTCGTCAAGGATGTTCATGTTTGTTCAAAGTTCTTCGTATCGACGTGACTTCACATTGTGACCACGAGAGAATAATAATATTTTCGTAGAAGTCGAGGGGTAATAGACATCTGTATTATAAATTATAAGGAAGTGACAAAGTATATAACGGTTTGTATACTGGACTCCAAGGTTGTTTTACCCGAAGGGACCACTGAGTCTACGATTTCTTAGACGGACGTTACACTCTCTGGGTGCAAGATAGGGAACCATCCCTTCTAGAGGACCTCCTCTTTATCGTTGGGTGAAGTGAAAGTGAAAAGTGAAAGTACGTGACCTTTTCCTTTACCGTTGGATGGGGTCACAAGAACGGACCTCTTAGCGTCCCTACCCCCTCGGACCACCCGACGGTAGATACCCCAGCGTGTCCCGACCTGTGCTGGCTTCGTTGAATCGTCGTCGTCGTCGGTCATAAGAACGGATTTCTTAAGGTACCTGTCTCCTCGGACCACCCGATGTCAGGTACTTCAGTGTTTCTCAGTCTGTACTGTCCCTGATTGTGAAAGTGTGAAAGTGAAAAATGAAAGTTATTTGATGAGACGTTACAAAGTGTGGGTACTTAAAGGTAAAGACTGAGCACTTAAAGAATGTACCATGCGGGAAAGAACGGTAGTGTTCAGTAGGAAATCCTGGGTAAACCCAAGGGTATTGTAAGAGAGGGTGAGGAAGACACAGGGGTACCATGAACAAATCTGAATACGTTATCGTGAACGACACAAAACTCTCCTTAAAACTTAAACGTGTAGACGGAATAGAGAGGTCGACTTAGTATTTTTGGTTTATCGCCCCGGTAACGTTACTTGACCGCCATAGGGGTGTTTAGGGTGTCCAACTTTGAGATTAGGGCTACACTACTATAAGTCTTCAACCCGGAAACCCCTCACCAATACAGTACTCCCACCTCGGGAGTAGGCACTCCAATCACGGGAATATTCTTTTCCGGTCTCGGTCTATCAGAAGAAAGACGATACACTTCTATGTTCCTCTTCAACCGACTGACGTTTGGTCCTTCTTCCGAGAGTGGTTTTTGGAGTAGTTTTGAACGACCATAGGAGTATGGAGTTCTGACGTCTTGACACTCTTCATTTAAAGACAGTAAATATTCAGTGAACCGGACACCACGTAAACAATCTCGTAGGGTCTAGTTGATTCTGTCGGTAATTTACAGAACCGTGTCACGGAACGGATATTTACGAGGACTCATTTACAAACAACTTAGGTTAGCTTTCATACTATTGACTACAAACTGTATTATTAGGAATCAGGAGTTCCTTTCCAGTTTATCCCTAGACTTCTGAGAAAAATTCTTCCATATACACACTACGTAAGAATTTTCTAAAGTTTTTATTTTTACTTCGTTTTCGTATAAAAATATTACGTATTTTCCATATAATGGAAATTAAATAGTATTCTAAATAAAGAACAACCATCTTGTTACTCCATGACAAAAAGTGTACCTGATGTTAGGTCAATAAAGTGATTCGACAAATTCAAACTTGTAATATCGAATGTATACCTTGTAGTCGAGACAGAAAAACTTTCCTCTGTCCCATTTCCCTAACACTGTCCACCTTTTTTTACACTTATAAAAACAAAGTCCTACAAAATCTCTCGTCGATACACAAGGAACTGTATTGGCTGGACAAGGGTTTTACAAACCCTAGTTTGGGATAGAACGATACCTGAGTACAGCATAAAAGGTTTCACGAAAATAGAACGGAAACCTAACTAGAAACTAATCCACACTGAGGACTGTGTAAACGAAATTTAAAGAAAGAGGAGGGGACAGTTTACCAATTACTAGAGTTTTACAGTGTGACCTAAGACGTCGAAAGGGTCCTCCAGTTCACACCCCTCTCGTTATTTTGTTCATGTTTTGTCTCTGAGTGGGATAACGACTAAAGCTGTCGTGTGTCCGGTCCGGTCGAAGCACTCGCACACTGAGTCCGTCGACGTACCTGGACACGAGGGTTCCCAGGGTGTGAAACGACTCACGAGACGACAACGATACAACCCGTTAGAATTATTAAAATAGAAAATTGGGTACATTCACTTCAGACCCTCCCGTTACCTCGAACGTGCCCTCGTCTTCTCCACACAAGTCGTACACCCAGACGACAAATAAGAGTATCTTACAAGTACTACCGGACACTCGTGTCTTAAGTCCACACGGCCACGACGTACCCTCAAGTCGTTCTGACCTACGGACATGCGTACAGATCCCGTATGTCTCGTTCAGTCTCGTGACTATAGGACCCTTCGGTGCGAACGGCAACTTTGGTCCTCGACGAATCTTACGTCCTTCCTCCTTTGCCGAAACATTCTTTGTACGTATTAGTTCTTTAAATACAATCAGTTGACGCACACGCCTTTTTCTGTACTTTTCCTCCCTTTTCGAACCTGTTACATAATAACGAGCAAAAGGAGAGTAGGAAGGATTGAGTAGTCACTCAGGATTCACCTCTGACAATCTTGTACTCACATACTTCTTCACTTTAATTTTACAAACCCAATCAAAAACGTCGTAGAGGTTACAAGACTATTCTTACTTTACATATACGTACATGGTCAGCACTTTACGTTTTACACATTAAACCACTAAGGAATGTGTCCAATTTACGAGAATGTAAATGTGAATTTTGACTACCACACGTTTCTACTCACCGCTTTAAGTACGATGGCTGAATTCTAGAGCTAATTAAAAAGAAATGAAGTTTATGGTAATTTGTCACTTATTTTTCGTGATACTGTTCAGTTCTTAATAACACCTTCTCTCCCTTTTTGAAATGTAGAATCATGTAAATAACCGTGAAAAAAATGGACGAAAACCTTGTTCCCGGGATGTAAAAGTAAAACATGACTCGAGGGGTTTAATATATCAGTTGGGACATACGTTCACACCTAAAACTGTCCGTTTTTAGTATCCGATTAAGTCAATAATTCATTTATTCAAGATAGAGTTTTTGACGTTTCTTATGACAGGCTTCAACAGGTCCTACCGCATTGTAAAAACACTAGAGATCCCTGGACCACTTACTTACATGTCAATACCGGTGTCAGGTTCTCTCCTGCATTGCACCCCTTCACAGACACCTGGTCTGGCAAACACCAGTCCTTTGTACAAGGTCGGAGTAATGGAAGTCACTCAGGTGGTTGGTAAACGTGGGACTATGATTGGTTGAGGTCAACTTCTGGTCACCGGGAAGTAAATAAGGTGTTTATACACGACCAGTATTTGGTAACATACCACCTGTCCTCTCAGTGGTAAGACCAGGAACACTGAAATGTCCGGTCATAGTGTCTTACATTTTTCATTTCATTTTTTTATTTCTTTCTTTTGAATTTTCGTGTTACCTCGAAGGATACATGTCCTTAAACATAAGTAGTAGTCCTGACAGAGAAACGTTTACTAATTTTTTTTTTTTTTTGGAGTGGAGTTTGACCAAATTCGTTTTTAAATTTTTAAATTCAAGTATATTGGGTTTGGGGTACTTGATACTCACCTCGTCTCCGCTAGGAGATTGCCTTTTACCTCCGTCAAAATAGTCTTGTCCCCCTGACCTATCAGGTGAGACCTGAGAGAGACTTAAAAAACAATTACATTTAGTAGCGAGGACAAGGTACCCTCATACACGAAATTTTACACTCGCACCACCGAAAAGCATTTCGTACTTTGCGGAAGTAATAGAACAATAAAACCCGATACGGAACTCAGTCCCCCTGTAACTGAACACCCTTTACAGATAGACTCTACACCCTTTTGCAGAACCTTGATTTTGATAAGTTAGTTTTCGTCCTTCCTTTCATCTTTTCTTCCTAATTCCTTATTCCTGTGTCTTCTCTGTTTGTGTCTCTTGATCTTCTATACATTCTGTTGTTTTTACTTTCGTGTTGTACAGTTTTAACACCTTACGTCTATCTCGTCTAGAGTCTACCTTCAAATTTCGTAATTTACGAATATGGTCCTTTATCCCTTCTAGAGTTCAGTTAGGTTGAAGTTCAGACCACAACAGCGACTCACCGTAGACTGAGAAAACGCTGGGGTACCTGACATCGGGTGGCCCGAGGAGACAGATACCCTAAGAGGTCCGTTCTTATGACCTCACCCAACGGTAAAGGAGGAGGTCCCCTAGAAGGGGTAGATCCCTGACTTGGACTCAGAGGACGTAACGTCCATATAAGAAATTGTGACTTGGTGGCCGCTTCCGGTTGAAGTTCTTTGATCTTTACTCCCGTTCTTTTTGTTTGAGTTTCGTTGTCTTCGTTCTTTTAGGATATCTAGACTTGTCTTGAGTTACTGTAACTTACTCTTTTCGTTATCTCTTTTACGTAATTTGGTTTTCGACCAAGAAATTTTTCAAGTTATTTTATTTAGTTGGGATCGTTCTGACTATTTGTTGTTTTTTTTTCCCTCTTCTATTTTTAACGGTCACAGTCCTGATGTTCTTTTCTACAATTATGTCTGGGGGTGTTAGTACTTTTTCTATTATTCCCTTATCATAGTCGTTCAGTTCCGTAAATTTAAGATGTTACATCTACTTTCCTTCTGTAAAGAGTTTTAGATATTTGATGGTTTGAGCGGGTCAAATTTTTTCTGTTGACTTATCAGGGTATTGATCATTTAGTTAACTTAGGTATCAAATTTTCGAAGGTGATTTCTTTCAAGGTCCGAACCTAAAAAAAAAAAAACGACCGTATCAGATGATAAAGAAACGACCACCGAGTCTCCCATTTCTTAGGTGGACGTTCCCTCCTCTGGACCCAAGCTAGGGATCCAACCCTTCTAGGACACCTTTTCCCTGGCCGAATCGGTGAGGTCATAAGACCGGACCTCTTAAAGTTCCTGTCTCCTTAGACCACCCGATATCAGGTACCCCAGTGTTTCTCGACCTGTACTGACTTACTGAAAGTGATCAAGATATTTTAGAGGAGGTCCTTTTTTCCGTCTCCATTGTGAAGAAGAAAAACTATGTCTACCGTGTCCCTCGAAATCAATAAATAAAAACCGACACGACACAGAAACAACGACGAGTCAGAAAGGATATCCACGGCACACACCCGAAGAGTCCCGTGACCGAAGAGGACCACACCTGGTACCCGAGATCGCGCGAGTCTGACGTCATCAACGTCACGGACCCGAGTCGTCCACGTCGAGGGTCCGGGGTCTCGTGTCCGAGTAATCGACACCGTGTGTCCGAATCAACGAGGTACCGTATGTCCTAGAAGGTCTGGGACCTCACCTTGGACACAGAGGACTTAACTGTCCGTCTAAGAGATGGTGACTCGGTTCTTTCGGGCTCTACTGTGAAAATTGAAGTAAAATACTCTGGTAATGCCGTTGTAGTTTCCGTAATATTCTTTACTTTTGAAGTCTGGTTATAGGGAGTATTTATGTCGACGTTTTTGGATGGTTTTATGGAAAATTTTTAGATGTTTTTATAATCTTTTTAGTCTAAGTTGGTGTGTATTTCGGTCAACCCCGAATAGATCGTTCACGTTCCAACTAAGTCATAAATTTTTAATTAGTTGTAGTAGGTTACAAAATTATCAATTTCCTTCTTTTCGGTGTATTAGTATAGTTATCAAATCCTTTTGTAGACTATTTTAAATTATAAGTAAGTACTATTTGTAAGAATTGTTCCTTACTTTGGTTGTAGAGGTTGAACTGTTAATATCAAATAACTTTAGGATATCGATTATAGTATAAATTACCTATTTCTGTTGTAAAAAAGGATATTCTATCCCTTCCGCTTAGTACCATAGGGAGAAGACGTAGTAGGACCTTCAGGGCCGGCAACGTTATGGTTCTCACTCTTCATTCCCGGTAAGTCTAACCTTTTCTTTTCTATTTTAACAGGGATAGACTCTACTGTACTATCAGATACATCTTTCTTGTAAAGTTCCATAGTGATTCTTTTTTGAACATCCTGAGTCTAATCTTAAACTGTCCAATACCCTATATTCCATTCGCGTTGGTTAGTAAAAAGATTTTGATCGTCACTTGTTGACTTGAAACTTTCTTTTTCACAACTTAATCAAACGGTGTCAACGATATTGTTTTATGGTGTCTGACCTACCGAATTTGTTGTCTTCAGATAAAAGAATCTTAGTACCTCCGACTCTAGTCGCAAAACTCTCAAAGAAGACTCCAGAAAGTGAGACCGAACAGTACCAACGGAAGGACACAGAAGTGTAGAGACACACAGAAACACAGGGTTAGAGGTCAGGATGACCTCATCCCGGACGGGATTTCTGGAGTAAAATTGAATAAAAGGAGAAATTTCTGAGACACCGTCTTTCGTTTCTCCTTAATTGAACCACTTCCACTTTCTCCTCTCACTTTTACGACTGAATTTTGAGTTGTAAGTTTTTTGCTTCTAGTACCGTAGATGACCGAGTCTGCCATTTTGCAGACAGATGTTATGCCCTCTGGACCCAAGCTAGGGACCCAGCCCTTATAAGGGACCTCTTCCTTTACCGTTGGGTGAGGTCATGAGAACGGATCTTTTAGGTTACCTGCCTCATCGAACCACGTCCGATGACAGGTGCCCCAGCTTTTCTCAGTCCGTACTGACTCGCTGAAGTGAAATTAGGGTAGTGAAGTACCGTTTATCTACCCTTTTGCTACCTTTGTTACTATCTGAAGTAAAAGAACCCGAGGTTTTAGTGACGATAGTACTGACGTCGGTACTTTATTTTTCTACGAACGTGGAACTTTCCTTTTGATACTGATTGGACTGTCGTATAATTTTTCGTCTCCGTAATGAAACGACTGTTTCCAGGCAGATCAGTTTCGACACAAAAAAGGTCATCAGTACATACCTACACTCTCAACCTGATATTTCGGCTCTCGACTTCTTGACTACGAAAACTTGACACCACGACCTCTTCTAAGAACTCTCAGGGAACCTGACGTTCCTCTAGTTTGGTCAGTTAGGATTTCCTTTAGTTGGTCTTTATAAATAACCTTCCTGACTACGACTTCGATTTCGAGGTTATGAAACCTGCGGACTACGTTTCTTGACTGAGGAATCTTTTCTGAGACTAACCCTACCCTACCCTTTCTAACTTCCGTTCTCCTCTTCCCCTACTGTCTCCTACTCTACCGACCTACCGTAGTGACTGTACTACCTGTACTCAAACTGTACTGACTCACTGACTTGACTTGACTTTCTGACAGAGATTCATGTCAGTGTAAGTCTCTATGACACTCAATCCTGAACTTGTATACTTACAACCCCTTTGTTTTAATTCGGGTATTGTTACTGATTGTTATCGAGTCTTATTCCTTTATTAAAGAATTAGATTTTTTTTTACACGTCTTAGATACACGACTTCTGAAATTTTATAATGCTTTCTCTAGCTTGTACAGGATTTAGTTACCTCTCGGTATGGTGTAAGTAACTAACGTTCTAAATCAAGTCAAGTCAAGTCAGCGAGTCAGTACAGACTGAGAAACGCTGGGGTACTTAGCGTCGTACGGTCCGGAGGGACAGGTAGTGGTTGAGGGCCTCAAGTGAGTCTGAGTACAGGTAGCTCAGGCACTACGGTAGGTCGGTAGAGTAGGAGCCAGCAGGGGAAGAGGAGGACGGGGGTTAGGGAGGGTCGTAGTCTCAGAAAAGGTTACTCAGTTGAGAAGCGTACTCCACCGGTTTCATGACCTCAAAGTCGAAATCATAGTCAGGAAGGTTTCTTTAGGGTCCCAACTAGCGGAAGTCTTACCTGACCAACCTTGAGGAACGTCAGGTTCCCTGAGAGTTCTCAGAAGAGGTCGTGGTGTCAAATTTTCGTAGTTAAGAAGCCGTGAGTCGGAAGAAGTGTCAGGTTGAGAGTGTAGGTATGTACTGGTGACCTTTTTGGTATCGGAACTGATCTACCTGGAATCAGCCGTTTCATTACAGAGACGAAAACTTATATGACAGATCCAACCAGTATTGAAAAGAAGGTTCCTGATTCGCAGAAAATTAAAGTACCGACGTCAGTGGTAGACGTAACGAAAACCTCGGGGGGTTTTATTTCAGACTGTGACAAAGGTAACAAAGGGGTAGATAAAGGGTACTTCACTACCCTGGTCTACGGTACTAGAAGTAAAAGACTTACAACTCGAAATTCGGTTGAAAAAGTGAGGGGAGAAAGTGAAAGTAGTTCTTCGAAAAATCGAGGAGAAGTGAAAGACGGTATTCCCACCACAGTAGACGTATAGACTCCAATGACTATAAAGAAGGTCGTCAGAACTAAGGTCGAACACAAAGAATGTTGGGTCCCAAAGAGTACTACATGAGACGCATATTCAATTTATTCGTCCCACTGTTATATGTCGGAACTGCCTGAGGAAAAGGATAAACCTTGATCAGCCAACAAGGTACAGGTCAAGATTGACAACGGAGGACTGGACGTATGTCTAAAGAGTTCTCTGTCCAGTCCACCAGACCATAAGGGTAGAGAAATTCTTAAAAGGTGTCAAAAACACTAGGTGTGTCAGTTTCCGAAACCGTATCAGTTATTTTGTCTTTATCTACAAAAAGACCTTGAGAGAACGAAAAAGGTACTAGGTTACCTACAACCGTTAAACTAGAGACCAAGGAGACGGAAAAGATTTTGGTCGAACTTGTAGTCCCTCAAGTGCCAAGTGCATAACGACTTCGGACCGAACCTCTTAAAACTCGTAATGAAATGATCGTACACTCTACTCACGTTAACACGCCATCAAACTCGTAAGAAAACGTAACGGAAAGAAACCCTAACCTTACTTTTGACTGGAAAAGGTCAGGACACCGGTGACGACTCAAAAGGTTTAAACGACCGTATAAATCACGTCGTGAAAGTGTCGTAGTAGAAAGTCCTAAACTTTATCGAGTTGACCTTAAGGTAGTGGAGGTGATCGAAACAAGCATCACTACGAAAGATTCCGGGTGAACTGAAGTGTAAGGTTCTACAGACCGGGATCTAATCACTAGTGTTGTAGTACTAATATTTTACAGTGGACATACGTTTGACTAGATATCTAAATAACGTTAAAATTATTTTTACGACAGTCTTAAAAAATATCTATTCCTGTTCGATTAAGATGTTACATATATCTTTCGATTTCCTTAATCTTATCGGTTTTTTTTTTCAAGACATTTTTCTTACTTCAATCACTCGGGTTGGACTAAATTACTGAATGGAATTTCGATGTTATTAGTTCTGTCATAACCCCTTTCCTATACGAATGACTCTTTGTTTTGTCTTACCTTGTAGACACCTAAGAAATGGTCTATTCGGTGTCCCCTTCGGGTTCCTATGACCTCCCCCGTCGGAGAGGGAAGAGGTCGCCTAGAAGGGCTGGGTCCGTAGCTTGGACCCGGAGGACGTGGCGGCGTCTAAGAAATGACTGACTCGATGATCCCTTCGGGGTGTAGTGACCCCCTTTCCTATCCAAACAACTCTTTGTTTCGTCTTACCTTATAGACCTTTTTCTGGAGTTGCTCATTTTAGTTGACTAAAAACTGTTTCCACGTTTATATTAATTTCTCTCAAAAAGGTTATTTACTGTATGATTCGTTTTTTTCATTTGAAACTGGATTTGGAATACGAAATATATTTTTTAGTTGAGGTTTACTTAGTGTACCTAGATTTATATTTTAAATTTTGGTCTGTTTTAAAATTTTCTTTCGTTTTCTCTTTTAGAAGGACTGGACCCTAAACTGTTTCTATAGAATCTGCATTGTAGTCTTACGGTTATCTATCCCTTAAGGGACTACCAGATCACCAATCCTGAGGTACGAAAGTGACGACTCCTGATACGGGGGGGGTTTGGGTGTTTTAGGATTATCTATTTTATTAAATTTAATCGTTATTAAAAACGTTACGTTTTATATGAGTTCTTTTACCTTTCTTTTTGACGTAAGACACTCTTTTAAACATTTTTAACGTGTAGACTGTTTATTGAACATCGATCTCAGATAATTCTTGAGAGTTTTAAGTTGTACTTGTTTTGTTTGTTGGTTTAAATTTTACCCGTTTTCTGAACTTTTCCATAAGTTAATTTTTTCTATAGACCCTCCGTTTCTTTGTGTACCTATCTACAAGTTGTAGTGACTGATAATTCCTTAAAGTTTGATTCTTGTATTACTCCATGATAAATGGAGAATTTTACCGATTTTATTTTTAGACCGTTATGGTTCACAACTATTCCTACCTACCGTTCACCTTACGAGTATATAAGTCATAAACGTATGACCACTCGGACGTTTTACCACGTTGGTTAGATATTTTAGTAAGTAAACAAAGAATGTTTCAGTTTAATATCTGAATGGTATACTGGGTCTACTGGATGGGAATCTATAAATGGGATCTCTTTAGTTTAGAATACACAGATTTTTTTGAACATGTTTTAATAAATATTGTAGAGAAAAGTATTGACTGGTTTTACTTATACAGAAAATTACCTACTACCTATTTAACACCATATAATTCTGTTACCTTATGATGAGTCGTTATATTTTCTTACTTTGTTAGTTTGAGAGAGAGTGTGCGCGTGTGTGTGTTTTGTTGAACCTACTTAGGGTTTCCGTAATACGGGTCACTTTATTCGGTCCACGTTTTCCATTGTACGACATACAAAAATAAATGTTCTGTAAAGTATGTCTGTTTGGATATCACTAGTCACTAACTAAAGGTCTCCGGTCATCCCGACCCCACCTCCTTCACTGGTGTTGTTCACCTTTTTCTTAAAAACACCCCAACTACTTTAATAATAAAAAAATTAAGTATTTCTTCGAAGATAAAGTTTTACGACCCCAACTTCTTGTTCCAAAAGAAAGTTCTACTCACAACTTATGAGGCTTTTTTTAATAAAATTATTCGTCGAGATGTTCGTCGGATACCGTACATCTCCTTATCAGTACGGGTTTATGGGTCAAGTAGTTTACTTAATACTTATTTATGTATAATTGGTGTTCAGTCCCGAAACTACGTCCACCCTAAGTAACTTCTCAACTAATAAAACCTAGACCGAAGAGGATCTCCCTCGAAACAGGAGACTACCGTCTTCCTCAAAACAGGTGCCAGCATAGGGGTCCTTGTTGGTCTACTGACAAAGTTCTTTGTCGAACTCCTCACCCTACTCAATGTAGTATTGGGAGACGGGGGTAGGGAAAAGGGCGTCGTCTAGACACTTAGGAGAGAACCGTAGATTAGAGTCGAGAGAAGAGGGAAGAAGACCTTAGTTTCACTGTCCAAGGAGAGATAAAATAAATACCTCTGTCTATAGTCTTCTTGTTCGTTCGTTTGTTCTCGAGATTTGGAGTTCGTGCTCCAAATGTGTACAACGTCTAAACGAAAGAGTCCTGTCTACACGTTGGAACGAAAAGTCTTCCCTGGACTCTGGAGATTGGGGAGCGATTCTTGTTTTCTATTAACAGAGCCAACGCCCTAGTGTACACAAAGGGTACTCTTCCCTCTGAGAGACCCCAGTGGGACCGTACCAGCCCGACAGGAGACCCGTGGGGGACCACCAGTGACTCCACGTCACAAAGAAACAAGGAACGGAGACCGACGAGAAACCGACCCTGGGAGGATATTTTTACTTCTCTTTATAAGACTAAACAAAGAAACCTTCTCGTTCTTTCTTCATCGACTGGTGGTTCTCTTCGTCGTCGTCTTTTCTTTGTTCCATCGAAGAGTAGTCACCAAAATTTACACTAGTAGTCTCGATCCTCGGGAACACAAAAGAAGTCGAGGCACTCGTCCTGACAACCGGGGACAATCCGAAACCGAAATCAAAAGAGTCGACCTTTTGTCCTGTAAATTTGATCTACTAAAGATTCCTACGAAGACTGAAATTTGAACAGATAATAGATCATATACACATTATATACAAATCGTCCACAAAAGACGTCTTCACAACCTTCGGTAAAAACGGTGGACTAAACCGTGGACTCGATGTTTCTCTAGTCACGGACCTTTTAACTTCTTTTACCTTTCCGTAGCAAAAATTTTACATAAATAAAAATTGACCTCTTATTAACGAAATATTATGACACAACTAAAGACAGTATGTAGTCGTACTTAGTCGGTATTCACAAGTATATAGGGGAGGGAGAACTCGGAGGGAGGGTGGAGGGTGGGGTCGGGTGGCGAGACCCAATAGTGTCTAGTGGTCCTGGGGTCGTTTAAGGGAGACCGACAGATAAAACGTATACCATTATAGGTACAAAGTTACAATGAGAGAGTTGAACAGGGTGGGAGAGGAAGGGGGTGACACAGGAATTCACACAGGAACCTTTCTGGAGAACATCTATAACCAAACTGGAGGTAGCAAGTCGGGAAAGATGGACACCGTCGAGTGTGAAGACTTCTAAACTTTATCTTCTAGTACTAATCCCCTATTTCGGGCAACTTTGAATCAAACGACGACGACGACGATTCAGCGAAGTCAGCACAGACTGAGACGCTGGGGTATCTGCCGTCGGGTGGTCCGAGGGGGTAGGGACCCTAAGAGATCCGTTCTTATGACCTCACCCAACGGTAAAGGAAGAGGTTACGTACATTCACTTTTCACTTTCACTTCAGCGAGTCAGCACAGGCTGAGAATCGCTGGGGTACCTGACACCGGATGGTCCGAGGAGGTAGGTACCCTAAAAGGTCCGTTCTCATGACCTCACCCCACGGTAATGGAAGTTTTCCGAGAGTAGGACAGTACTAATTTTGGACGTTCAGAAGTCTCTCTGGCTTCCTACATTCAGATTTAAGTTGCGAAGACGACTTTTATCTGTTCTGGGAGAAAGGTGAGGAAACTCAAGTCGGGTAGTAAAATTCCGAAGTATTCAGGACTTCAATCTTCAGTATAAAATTTTTGTGAGGAGTATAAATGAATAGAGAATGTCCCTCGTTCCGTTAACTAGGGATGTCACAGGACACATAAAAATTAGGTCAGTGAATTAACGAGAGTGGAAAGTAGAGGAATGGACACTCAACCCCGGTCCTTTTAGTCTGTCGGGTGTCCTTGTACGAAACATTTACCAAGTCAAGTCAAGTCAACGAGTCAACATAGGCTGAGAAACGTTGGGGTACTTAGCGTCGTACGGTCCGGAGGGACAGGTAGTGGTAGAGGGTCTCAAGTGCGTTTGAGTGCAGGTAACTCAGTCACTACGGTAGGTCGGTAGAGTAGGAGACAGTAAGGGAAAAGGAGGACGGGGATTAGGGAGGGTCGTAGTTTCAGAAAAGGTTACTCAGTTGAGAAACGTACTCTACCGGTTTCATGACCTCGAAGTCGAAATCGTAGTAAGGAAGGTTTCTCGTAGGCCCCGACTAGAGGAAATCTTACCTGACCAACCTAGAGGAACGTCAAGTTCCCTGAGAGTTCTCAGAAGAGGTTCTGGTGTCAAGTTTTCGTAGTTATGAAGCCACGAGTCGAACGAAATATCAGGTTGAGAGTGTAGATATGTACTGATGACCTTTTTGGTATCGGAACTGATCTGTCTGGAAACAACCGTTTCATTACAGAGACGAAAACTTATATGACAGATCCAACCAGTATTGAAAGGAAGGTTCCTCATTCGTAGAAAATTAAAGTACCGACGTCAGTGGTAGACGTCACTAAAACCCCGGGGGGTTTTATTTCCGTTCGTGATTATACACAACAATTTCCACTAAAATGTTATTCTGTGGTATCTACTACCACGGACTTCAACGTAACAAAAGGATGTCTTGTAGTTAGTTAATGAAGTATACAAAGAACCGAATTTTACTAGTAAGAAATCACGTTCAACAACAGGAGTAATCTTCTTTGTCTTTTGTAAAGAACCTCTTTTTGCATAGGATTCTCATTTTTCGACTAGCGTATCTTTGGGTCTTTCCAAGTGTTCTTTATAACGCAAAGAGTAGTCAAACCGATAATTTTTTTTTTTTTTAACAGACCTCCTTCCCTGTCTTCTTTCTAAAAGGTAAGAAAGTACTCCTTCGGAGGTAAAATTCGATAACCTCAACTTCTTGATCCAAAAGAAAGTTCTACTCACAATGTAGGAGAGGAACTTTTGAAACAAAATTATTAGTTACAATCCTCGTCATGTACTGTGCATATTCTTGTTACTCTGGGTCTTACTACTCCCGTCAAGTAGTGTACTTTTGATACTAGTCTTACATCTGTATGTCTACTTTATCCTCTTATAGATAAAAATTTTAAAACAAATAAAAGTCAACACGACACTCCCAAAAGAGAACAACGTCCCTCCCCTCTGTTGAAAGATCAGATCGGACCCGAAGAGTGACGTCGCCGGAGGGAACGACGTCCCGTGTCCGAATTAACGAGGCTTCGTGTACCCTAGAAGGACTGGTCCCTAGCTTGGGTACGGAGGACGTGACCGTTCCCCTAAGAAATGGTCACTCGGTGGTCCCTTCGGGCCTATTCTACAAAATATTCGGATTACTTCATTTACTGACTCTTCCGAAGTGAATACTGATCATTGCCTACCTCCCGCGGGGGAGACAAAACCTTCTTTTCCTACGTTACTAATAGTCGACAGAACCCTCTCTTCCACTACGCGAAAGAGACACCATTGCGTGACCTCCTCTAGACTCAAGGTAGGAAAGAGACTCTTAGAGAGAGAGAGATGTAAATATCACACCAAGGTTAAAGGACAGGGTAACGGGACCTCGGGGAGGTAAAGACTCTTTACGTGGGGGAGGGAAACTTGGTCAGAGGAATCGTAGACAGAAATGTCGTCCGTTCGGAGTCACCTAGAGGACGAAATACACTTATGCGGAGGGGGCTGGGACGGGTAGGCGAGTAGGAGACCTGGTTCCTTCTAAACCCCTGGAGTCGACACACACCGTTAGGTCAACGAGGGACGAATCACGGACGAAAAGGGGTCTCGACAGGACTGTGTTACGGACCGTCGAACCCCTTATACAAGCCCTGTTCACCGACCCATGGAAAACCCCGAGGAAACTACCGACCCCCTACGACTCACCGTCCTGTAAATCCGTCTCTGCTTTACCACGGTGGAAGGGGATCTCACGTGTGGGTGAACAAGGTGCCTCGGTCCTTCCTGGCACCGCAAAAGATGGGTCTGTGACAGTTTACAACACAGAAGGATACCATTAGGGCCCCTGAGAAAAGTAGGGTCCCAAAATAAGGTTTACCTTACAATTCTCTCAAGTCTACGCCTCTCTGTCCAGTCCCGACACCCCCGCCCCTCTCCACACTCGGACAGGTCTAGACACCGAAACGGTCTTGACAAAAATTCAACTGTGTCCCGATTTATTTTTCGCGGGGCCGAAACTAGAGTCCCTGAAGGACCCATCTGACAGACTAATCTATTTCTAGTGCATAGGTGGGGGTGGGGGTAGTAGAAAATCCGTCATTAGATTCGAGACGTCGGTTAAGGAACAGGACCCGAGGGACAGAGAAAGAGTTTCCTACAGAGAGAGACAGAGTAACCCAGGGAGGGACCCAGAACCCAAAAAGAAAGACAAACTCGGCCTTTTCCTCGAACTCATTTATCTCATGAAGAAAAGGAAATTAAGAAGAATTCAACAAATCTTTGTTTCGTTTTCGAAACAAACTGTCGGAGTATACCCGGAGCAGACCGAGACCCGTAGTTTCCTTTGACCAGAGACAAACGTTGTACCAGTCGACGACCCCACGTCACTGAACCATCCACCTCCCAAACCTCTCTCTTTGTGGCAGGCAGAGACGAGTGACTCAAGCAGTTGGTTCTGTTGTCCCACACTCCCCACACCCCCTTAGAGACGAGGTACTGAGTCTTTGAATCTCGGCCAGTGGGTCCTCTACGCGACGTTTGGTAGAAACTACTACTACTTCACTGAACGAGAACGGTCGAGATTCTTTCGACGGTCTAACTTTCAGTAGATACGACCCACTGTGTCGAAGATCGAAACAAGTCTCCTCTTAGAGAAACACTGTAATTTTTTCCTCTAAAACGTTTTCCCCTAAACGTAAAAATCATAAAAGAAAAAGAATTGAAAGACACGACTATTGCTAAGATTCCCTGTGTGAGGGTCAAATGTATTATATTTACAATTGAGTGCTTTTGAAGTACTGTTGGGACACTCGTTGTTTGTCATTGTGAACGATTAGTGTCCTGGGATTCTTGTCTCGTCAATTCTGAGATTGAGTTTCAGTGTGTCGGTCACCAGTCGTCTAATTCCTGTCCGCCAGTCCAGGTTCTTAGACTGAGACGACGGACGGTTGGAGGATTGTGTGTGTGAATCTGTAAGTGATTCTTTTGTGTGTACCTATTTTTCCAATACTTAAATACTTAAGTTCTTATAAATTTTTATAAATGTATGTGTACTTTTTATCAGTGTAAAAATACACCCTTAGTCAACTTACATCGTTAAATAAGTAGTCAAAGTGTTTGTAAAGAAACTCTCGGTGAGTTCGGGACCCGATCCACGACCCCAAACTTACCCCTAACTTTACATCATCCAGGGGCACAGATTGAATCCGAAGTTCCGTGGTCCAGACCCGGTTCTCTGTTTGTAGTGCAACTGTGACGTTGTAAAGACTCCTAAAATCTACGACACCCCGGTCCGAGACCTTGAAGGACCTTGTCTCACAAAGAGATGCACCTAGGGTCGTCGGTCGTAGTGAAAGGACCTCTCTTCGAGTCGAGGTCCGCCGTACGACGTCTTCCTGGGACGTGGATGTCGAGAGTGGACGTCTCAAATATACCAGACATGGGGACACTTTCTTCGACGATTAAAGGAAAGGTCATAGAAGAAATAAGTAGTCTCTTAGGGATAAGAATTCGACCCCGTACACCGAAGGGGTGTATTTGTACTATAAGGAGTAGTAGAGAACGTTGATCCACACCGACCTGCTGGTTCAGGACCAGTTACCCTTCGTTCCTCTACACCACAGACGTTGAATGCCCTTCAAGACAAAATAAGGAAGGAGAAACCCGACTGTCCTTATACCTGTACTACCGACCTCGAACCCGTCAGTAGAATCTGGTACTTCACCTTGGACGAGTGTTTCTTTACATTTTATTACTCTGACTTCCTGGAACCTCAGGTATGAATGGACCCTGATAAATGGAGCTCCACATAAAAAGTATTCTCTCTTTATCTAAAGATGGAATAAATTCGGTTACCAGTCAACAAAAAGAGATTGGATTATATCGATTTAGGTTAGGATGTTCTATCTCGTAGGAAGAATTAATTGTACACTACACTAAAATAAGTCAACTTAGAAAGATTTCGATGGATCATAGATGGGTTGCACGAAAACCAGACAAATTTAATTCGTCTCAATTCAAGAGAACAAAAGTCTGAACTTGGGACTGGCCAGGGCACTCAGAGTTTTCAAGATAAGAATCCAACCGTTTGTGCCCTACTACGATTAAGAAAATCCCACTTTTATGAAGGAGTTTTGTCCGAAGGGTCCATCTAGTCGTCACTTTACTTTCTTATACGGACTTTACGTCCTCTACGTCCTCTGTGTCAAAGCTAGAGACCCAAGTCTTCTAGGGAATCCCCTCCCGTACCGTTAGGTGAGGTCATAAGAACGGACCTCTTAGGGTACCTGTCTTGTCGGACCCACCGATGTCAGACACCCCAACGTTTCTCAACCTACGCTGACTTCGCTGAACAGTGAGTAGAGGAGTTTGTGTCGAGATGATCACTTCGGACTTGACAGAACCCTTAAGCGACGTAGTAGGATTCGGAAACAGAAATAAGAATCTTTTTTTCTGTTGAAGGACGAAGGATCCCGGGACCTCGGCGAGTCGACACGACGCCACCTAAGTCCCCGAGAGTGGCGTCCCGGACTAATCATCCCAGTCCCCAGACTCAGGTAAAGTCGTCCTTACCCCCGGGTCCCGGGGAAAGAGACGTCTTGATGGACGACGAGGAAGTAGACGGAGACTGAGACCCCTGTACCCAGTGGAGGAATCTCATCTGACTTGTCTCAGGGAGAGGGGCTTAGGAATGTACCCCAAAAGTTTTCCCGGTTACGAAAGGCACACTAGCCAAGACCAGTCTCTCGACGGAGGGAGATTCAGCTGGTGCACGGTCCGCGGGACGACCCCGACATCCGACCTCCACTGTCCGGAGAGGGTCCACTTGTGCCCAGAGTCGTGGTCGCAGTGGCGTCAGTTACCGTGCCGACCGGTGGAGGACGAGACACCCACGCGGGTGTTGACGGTTCCCGACAATCTTAGTACTGGAACGTCCTTCGGAGCATTCAGTAGTGACGTAAATCAAAAGGAAGAGTTGAAAACGAAGGAAAATCAGGAATCAAATTTTATACAGTGTATATGTCTTTTACTACATTGTCAACGTGGAATACGTGAAAAGTCCGAATTGGTCATAATTGTAAAACGGTATACAACGACAATTCAACGATTCAGTAGAGGTTGAGAAACTCTGAGGCACCTGACGTCGTGCGGTCCGAGGAGACAGGAGGTGGCAGAGGGTCTCGAACGAGTTTAAGTACTGGTAACTTAGTCTCTACGAGAGATTGGTAGAGTAGGTGACGGTGGGGGGAAGAAAACGGAAGCTAGAAAGGATCGTACTCCCCGAAAAGGTCACTCAGTCAAGAAGCATAATCCACCGGTTTGATAATCTCGAAGTCGTTGTGAGGAAAGTCACTTATAAGTCTCAACTAAAGGAAATCCCACTTGACCAAGTTATATGAACGACAGGTTCACTCGGAGTTCTCAGAAGAGGTCGTGGTGTTAAGATTTCGTAATTAAGAAACCGCGAGTCTGAAGAAATACCAAGTTGAGAGTGTAGGTATGTACTGATGACCTTTTAGGTATCGAAACTGATATACCTGGAAGTAGTCGTTTGACTACGGAGACGAAAAACTATATCACAGATCCAAAAAGTAACGAAAGGAAGGTTCGTCGTCCATAGAAAATTAAAGTACTGACGTCAGTGGTAGACGTCACTAAGACCTCGAGTTCTTTTATTTTAGGTAGTGACGAAAGTGAAAGGGGGGAAGATGAACGGTACTTCACTACCCTTCTCTGCGGTGCTAGAATCAAAAAACTTACAACTCAAACTTCGGTCGAAAAGGTGAGAAGGGAAAGTGGGAGTAGTTCACTTCAAAGAGAAGTGAGAGATGGTAATCTAGCCGTAGTAGACGTATAGGTACACGGATAAAATCCAAAATATGAATGTAACAATGTATAAATACCAAAGAAAAAAACTTTTTCTTTATTTTATAATGGAGATTTTAAAGAGAAGAAGAGGTAGGTGACAGATAGTGAGTCTGGATCTCCACTGACAATAGGACTCCAAAACAAATGGGAAGGGTACGTATTAAATTAAGAAGTTAAGGGATACAGTCACAGGTCAGTATTATGTCATTACAAAACACTCACAAGTTTACTAACTTCTGACACATTATGAAATGTATGGGTAAACATTAAACGAAAAAATGTGTAATATACAAATACCGTGTAGACACTACGATACGGATCGAAATCTAGTAAATTATCAACCTACCATAAGATAGGATACATGTATTGTACCGAATAAACATGTAAGGAGATGACCACCCGTTAAAATGAACAAAGATTAAAAACTATTATATTTTTTCTGGAAGTCCTCCCTTTAACCCCTTAAACGATGTACTGTCGAAGTTGTGATGATCCCTATCAGTTTAATAAGAACAAATATAGTGACGTTGGTCACCACTATTTCTCACAGACAAAACAGTGACAGAACGGTTATGAACTACAATAGTCGGTGCAACAGTATTTATTTCACGCCGTTGAGACCGAACAAGTAATATTAGCGAGACTGCTCAGTACAGGAGTAGTCAGGGGTACCATGGCTAGTGTAACATAATGTCAGTAAACCCAGTCAGTGGGGGCACCCTGCCCCAGGGACAGGTAGAAAAAAGTGAAAAGACCACGGGTCTTACCGTTTACCACTGACAGTGTGGGAAGCAGTCACGAGTCATGTGTACGCAACTGAATTTATATTCTTACTTCTCTAGTTCCTTGTCTTATCAGCCTCTTCTGAATCATTTTCCCTACTTTACTTCTAAACGGGTTCTTGACCTCGGAAGTGTTTGAGGACCCATCTCCCGGCTAGTTACATTAGTGAAACCTTTTGAGACCCGGTCACAGACTATCTCGACACATGTGGGAGACCGGATGGTTTAAGTGAGGGTCATCTTTGCTACACGCGTACTCGGGGTCACTGTACGGGACCTGACAAATATTATCGTGATAGACATTCTCGAGGGTCGACCGTTAGCGGGTGTACGGGTGGGTACCCTCTTACCGATTTATCTGTATTCGGTATGCTCCGTCACTACCCGTACGTCCTGTATACCGACGTTTCTCGTCACTCCCTTTGGGGTGTTACGTCACACCTCGTTTTCCACGGTGGAGAGTTCCTCGTATTCGACACACGGAAACGCAACTTCGAGACGTCCTGATTAGATCACGTCTTCAGCGTTATGACTACTGAAAACCACCCTTTCAGTCAGGGATGACCTTCCCCTGTGCCTCACGGGAATTACAAAACAAATTAATAAAGTATAACCCTATTTTAAATGTATACTGCTCTAAGTCAGAGGAATTCACGTGTCAAGTCACTCAAAGCTGTTTACGGATGTCAACACATCGGTGGTGGTACTGGTTCTACACCCTGTAACCGTAGCGGTGGTTCTAGGAGAGTATTCGGAGTATGAGGTGAAAAACTGAAGACAGTGTCCACAGTACTGGCCACTACCAAGTAAAAACACTTTTAAGTGACTCGACACAGGAATACTGTACACACGTAAAAGGACCTCCGTACGAAAGTACATTATCGTAAACTTCTCGTAGAAACTGTTTTCTAACCGAGGTTTTAGCCGTCAACCGACGTTCTACCGGTCAAACCACCGTCTCCCCGACGTTCTCCTCGCCAGTCTCTTCACTACCCGACACGTAATGTCGTTTCGTCTCATGCCCGACGTTTCTCCCTCCGACGTCGAAATTGAGTTCGAAGCCCAGGACGGTGAACGGCGACCACTCACCACTTGGTCGGAAATAGAAAGGTCGTAACCTAGGGACGGGAGGAGAAAAACGAAGAGGGAAATTCACACACGATTCAGTGAAGTCAGCACAGGCTGAGAAACGGTGGGGTACCTGACATCGGACGGTCCGAGGAGACAGGTACCCTAAGAGGTCGGTTCTTATGACCTCACCCAACGGCACGGGAGGAGTTCCTTTAGAAGGGGTGGGTTCCTAACTTAGACGCAGAGGACGTAACGTCCGACCAAGAAATGGGCGACTCGGTAGACCCTTCGGGTAAAAAGAGAAACATTATAGGACATTATCGTCCTCCCTCGGGGGTTTCCATAGAATCTCCGTCCGAAGAAGAACCTTCGTTACTTCCTGGAACTTTACAAGAACAGTCTTTCAGGATGGGAAGGGTCGGCTAGTCGTGTCCTGTGAAACGAGAGAACGAGAGTCCTTAGGACTCGTGTACTGAAATTCAACCCGGTAGAAACTTTTAGAGAAGGACCAGAACCGACCCACCGACCGACCCACCCTGGGTCGGTAGGGACGGACCCCTACCTTTCAGAGGAACTCCCGTCCGCGTAGTTACCACACCCAGAGAGGTCGCAGGGGAACACTCCGAGAATGGAATCAATGTAATTATCTCCAAGGTTTCTCTTAAAGTAGGACATCTAGGACTTAAAAAGAAGAAAAAAAGAAAAAGTAAAGCGAAAACTAGAAAAACCGAAAAGAGAAAGAGGTAAACAAGTAGAGAGGTTCTAAATTTGGGGAGGGGGGTGGGGTTGTTGTTTGGATTTGGGGTTGGTTCAACCCTAATTTGTCCACTCCCCATGTCGATTGGTTTAACTTGGAGGGACAGATGACCACATTTTAAAATTTTACCACGGAAAGTTCTAGACGATGGTAAGGAAAAGTGATTCCTTAATTTTCAAATGAAGTAAATCTGGTAAGGAAAGGTACCGTTTATTTGGATTGAAACTCGGTACTGGAAACGCTTTTTTATTTGAATCCTTGAACGTCTCTTTTTTCTTAAGAAAAAGAAGAAACTTTCAGTCCAAACTTTAAAAATATAGGAAACTCAGTATAAGAACTTCGATAACCGACTAATCAAGTTCTTTACAATGAAAGGGTTGAGTTTGTACTGTAAAACTTTTAGTAGGTACTTAACGTACGGAGTTCTTACTTTCCAAAAAGACACGGTAAACTTTCAAAAAAAAAAAAAGTAAAATTCTCGTTAGTACTTATAGATATTCCCGTGTAAATACTGAGGGTCTTGTCTATCTTTTAATCGTTTCGGTATTTTAAGAATGGGTCGAAACGATAACGTCGACACAGAGTCAGGTCAGGGGGGTGTCTAGGGGGACGACGATTTTACCGATTCCTACTACAACAAAAACGGTAATGGTCGTTTCGTGACCAGAAATATACAACCGAAAAGTTTAGAGATGTACTTCTATACTTTTTTTTTCAGAGATAGATTCGAAACAAGAAGACCTCGTTGTTTTTCCAACGACAAAGGTATTTAAACAAGGACTTTTCAGAATGGAAGACTAAGACCTTTTTGTGGGGTGAAGAAGATTAGGATATGTCATTTGGTTACAAATTGGAGTCTTTTCGTTGACCGACATTCGAAAGACGGAATTAAATGTGATGACATAAGTCCTAGACATCTGTACCTACATACAAAGACATATATAGGTGGGTCGTTAATGACTCCGTTCGGAAATTAAACAGACTTTGGTACGTCCGTATTACCACTGTTGGGTGTGTAAAAAGGTAACCTTTAACATTTACCTTCTGTTTCTTTCTCGGGGTCGAGGAGAGAGGGGTGTGGGAGGTGAAGGACCCTTCGAAAAAGTACTGAGAAACAGGTAGCCCGGTCTTAATTCAGTTGTGAGTTCCCCACAACTAGTGACAGTGAGTCCACGAATTTCGTCATAATGAGTTTCACACCAACCAGGGAACTTAGTCCTGAACAGAAATCAGTCGTTCTTTACTTCAATTTTTAATTCTTTTACACAAGTCTTTACAAATCTCCCTAAACCGTCTTAGTAAAGGACGGACAACATGGGTTACTATGTGATTCAACGAAGTCAGTACAGGCTGAGAAACACTGGGGTACCTGACGTCGGGCGGTCTGAGGAGACAGGTGTCTTAAGAGGTCCGTCCTTATGACCACACTCAACGACACGGGAGGAGGTCCCTTAGAAAGGACTGGGTCCCCAGCTTGGTCGTAAAGAATACAGAGATCGTAACCGTCCACCCAAGAAATGGTGATCACGGTGGACCCTTCGGGGAGCAGTATTTCTGGTCCCCAAATAAAAGTAGAGCATTTTTGATGTACCATACCATAACTTCAGACCATCTCGAAGTCAACCCGAAGGGTCCACCACGATCACCATTTCTTGGACGGACGGTAACGACCTCTACATTCTCTGTGCCTAATCTAGGGACCCAGCCCTTCTAGGGAACCTCCTCCCGTGACGTTGGGTAAGGTCATAAAAACGGACCTCTTAGGGTACCTGTCTCCTCGGACCACCGATGTCAGGTATCCCAACGTTTCTCAACCTGGACTGACTTCACTGAATCGTACGTAATCCCGTTGGCTCTCTCAGTGCGGAATTTCTTCCTTTCTCGACCCCAGGAATCTTCCCTCGGTGAACTGGTCTTTGTATGAAACAACCTCCAAAAACATAATTCGGTAACACTAAAACTCCGAATAGATAATGTCGTTGATCGTAATTAAATTTATTACGTTGTATGTGTACACTATTTTTTTTGAATAAAAAGACCGATAGTGAATAGTAATAGAGTCTAGTCCGTGATTAAATAAATAGTCGGCAGAGGGGAGGTGGTCCTTTTGAACCTAAACATACGGTGACGGAGGGACCGTAGATCTTGTTACGGAGCGTTGATCATATACGAGTTATTAATTAAGAGGTTACTAAGTTGTGGTTACGTGTCCCAGGTACTGTCCGGGGTTCGATCCTTTAAGTATAGAGAATAAAGTAAGAGGTTTGTTGACAAACTCCTTTGACCTTATACGTCTCTGACTAACTTAATAGGTTTCGATGGGTCGACCGTTAGCTCCCTCGGTCCTGCCCCTAGATCCGTCAGACTGAGCCAGGAGTGTGAGAAGACGGGGGTAGGGAACGGACTACTGTAGGCGGTCCATGGCTCGGGCTCCGACCCTCGGTTCCTTGTGTACTCTGGGACGTAGACGGGAATTCCAGATCGGTTGTCGTCACCAACTGTGCCCCGAGCCCACATCGTCTCCTTTGTCCGACCAGAGACAAGAATAGGTACCCCGTCCGACAGAAAATCTTTCAGTCCGAGACGACGAGTGGGTCGGACTCTTTCCCGACTCTATATCCTAAGTCTAGGAGAACACCTTATACCTTCCTGGTCCGTCTCGACTTCGGTCCGGGAGGCAGTGGTTGCACTCTGCAGGACTTCCAACCACCTCCCTGTAAACCGTCTAAACTTGTTGGACTAGTATCCGTCTCACTCGACCTCGTTTCGGGGATTAGGACTCACCACCCTTCTTAATCTTTCTCTCAACTCATCCCCTATGCCATTTCTTGTACTGAATCACTAGTCTGTCTTGCCCGACGTTGGTCGAAACGGCACATGTGTCGGAGTACTCGAACCCGTCCAATCTCGTGGAATAACCCGAAGAACACGGTACAGACATTTTGCCTACATTGGACGAATTGAGGTACCATCTCACTAGTCGTGTCTCCTTGTTTCACACAGGAGACCTTCCCACCGACCATACCACGGATAAGAACCTAGACACCAGGGACCAGAGTCCCACCCCTTTAGATGAGGAACCGGTGACTCGATGTATCAACCTTTCTGAACCTCTGATTAGTACCACCTACGAACTTAGCCCAGTCCTTGGACGGGTCGAGGAACCCCCGGAGCAGAAGTAGGAAGGGTGAGTGCCGGTGGTCTCCCGGAACCGAGGAGATAGGTGACGAAAACCGAACGAGTCTGTGCCGGGGGGTCTCGGGGTCTCCCAACGACCTCTTTGTCGAGAGAAAGGTTCCTAGTCGGTTCCTCGTTCCGGAAGTCACTCTCCACAAACATCAGTGACCACGATGTCCGCTCCCTCGTCTGTCTGATGAGACGCCACCCGCTTCGACCGGGAACTCGTGTACTAGACGAAAGGTACTTCGCTAATGGGTTCCAATGGGACCCCGACCGAACCCCGGGAATCACTTACTCCCTGTAGACCTATCTCCGTCTAATATCAAGTCGTTTAAAGGTCTGCCCTACCGTGGCAGACCTACTACCCACTCTCCGATCGTCACAAGAGTCATCCACTTCCCGGGTCCTTGGGAGGGGGTGAGGGTTAAGTGGAGTAGAAGATTGAGAGCCAAATAATACAGTCATTCCAGACTACAATTCTCCGTTCCTCGGGTAACCTTTACAACGAGTATAGTCGATAAGCGTGACATCATCCTTTCTCGAAAGTAAAAGGTACGATTCACTTCATTTTCACTTTCACAATCAACGAGTCAGCACAGACTGAAAAACGCTGGGGTACCTGATATCGGACGGTCTAAGGAGACAGGTCCCCTAAGAGGTCCGGTCTTATGACCTCACCCATCGGAAAGGGAAGAGGTCCCCTAGAAGGGTTGGGTCCCTAGCTTGGGTCCAGAGGGCGTAACACCCGCCTAAGAAATGGTCGACTCGGTGGTCGGGTACATCCTTCGGGTACGATTTAGGAATTGTTTTTGTGGAATCTGTACCGAGGTATTGGGAGACCGAGTAGTGGGATTTGTAGGGTCAAAAGTCTTTAGTGGTGCGAGAACGGACCAAAGAACGGAGACGGGCGCCACAAAGGAATAAGACTTACGTAGGTGGACGAGAGGAAGATTGTAAGGAGGGGACCTAGGTCGTCCATGACGGGGCAAAGGACGGAGATAAAAGGGTCTTCTGAAAGATGAATAGGAAATGTCTTGCGAATAGTCTCCCCCACTAACGACATACAAACACAGAGAGGAGCAGTGATTTTGTTCGGAGAGTACACTGAGTAGAAGTGTGTGAGACGAACTTATGGACAGGACTCTACGAGTGGTAGAACTTCCGCCACGTAAGGAAACGTTGGTTGAGAGAACCGTTTTCACCAAAAGGATAATAATCCTTGGTGTAGAAGGGACTATATACTTGGATGACTGGGGTCGTCAAGTCAACGGATTTTAAGAAAGTTTAGTCTTATTTCTAAGAGAAGGGTATTAATCCTTGTCTAGAGTTTATATTTATAGGACTCTCACCCGTTATGTACATATTGAATAAGATTTCATATTTACTATTCTCGAAAAGGTATTTTGTTCTAGAATGACTCTCTTGGATTCCCATCCTAATCCTTATATTCCTGTACCTTTTAAACTATATCATCTCGTGACCCGATCCTTTACTTTCTACCCGGGTTAAACTGAACAATAAAGACTCAAAGGAGTAAACCTTTTCCCTAGTGAATGTCCTACTTCTTAAGATAAATAATGACATTAACGTTTTAAAACACACCTTCACCAGGTAAGTGGACCCGAACAGAATTCGGAAACTAAACCGAACCGAAAGAGTCTCGAAAGAATCGAGACCTACCCGTTTTTACACGTGCACACAGTCACTCGAAGCCAGAGGACCCCTGACCCAACTACAAGAACCACGGTTTCTACGACTGAGTGTAGTGAGTGGTAATGTAGTTAGTTACTCCGAAAATAAGGGCGGACAAAACTTGGAAGGAGAGGGGACGGAACTTTGGGACAAAATGGTACCGATAAATACCTTAAACATAGTATTTATAAACGTCCATTGTGTAAATGACGTCCATTGTGTAAAATAATACTAAAATAATATATTAGAGAAAAGGACCTCAAAACGTTCATTTCTGATGTATTCTTGGTTGAGAAATAAACAGGATTCAAGGTGGGATGTCTTGGTCCGGTTATAATATTAACGAACTACGTGTTCTGAGTCACTGAGTTATTTATGAAATGTTTTTATTACATAAAAAAGGAAAGAATTTTGTATTTTTTAGTCCTAAAAGATCTACTCAAGGGAAGGAGTAAAAATATAAATAAATGACCTTTATATAACCACCTCTTTTTTTGACAATTCTACCATACTTTTATTTTATCTACTTTACTTCAAGTACAAGAAAAAGGTAAATAAAACGTCAAAAGAAACCTTTTCACGATGAGGAACAAAAATTGAGACTAAAAGGACATCGGAAGACTTGGATAATTCCGTACTTGTCTTTAAGATGGTAAGACCCCAGAAAATCATCTTAATGTCGTAACACGATTATAGTAGGAAATAAAATTTCGAATAAATTTTGATCCGGAGTCTAAACGAGACTTTTATATGTAGACGAGGGGGAGATGGGGGATGGTCAGACTCCCTTCCCGTAAAACCGTCGACTCTGAATTCGTTCCATGGAGTGACCGATTGAGTGGAAACCAAAGTCCAAAAGAATACGACTATAGAAAGATAACGTAAAGAGCAAAATTTTCTTCAGTAAGGACCTTTTAAGGGAAAGAGAAGGTGGAGGGATTCGGAGAAAGACTTGAGAGTGCCTTCACTAATTTATTAAAGCCCTACTGTTGAGGTCTCTTTTCCAATACGTATTTAGTGTAAGTATAATTTATTCAATATGTATTTTGACGAATAGTGCAAATGTCAAAGTCAGAGAAACGGGGTAACGAAGAGACCCTTGGTGACTTAGGCTCCACTCAACTTAAGGTGGGTGGTGCTGAAGGTCCAAGAAGAAGGCCGAAGAAAGAAGTGTAGGAGGACTCTTGCAGGGAAGGAGCCTTCTCTAGGTTCCCCTGGCAACTGTAACTTCTACCGTTGCCACCGAAGTATACCGTCAACGCTCCCGGACCGCGGTTCGGGAGCACATTGAATGCTGTGTACGAGCGCACCATATATGTGGACATGTACATTCGACCGCTCTCGCCGAGAGGCGGCCCGACGCTAGCCGCGCCCCGCAAACACAGCCCTTGTGGTCTCCGCCGCAGAGAAATTATGAGGGACCGGAGAACTTTGACGAACTACATTAGAAGCAGCCTCCCCGAGAGGCACGTGAAGACAGGCAACAACCCTCCGGCTCGGAGCAATATGGACGAGGTCAGCGGGAACGTCTCCTAGGTCCCGTCCTACAGGTGAAACATCACCTCGAGGCGACTCTTGAGCCACGACTACTCCAACCCGCAGGGGCGGGGAAACGGGGACCACTATTCGACGTACAACAGCGGCATCGTTGTCACGACCCGCCGGTCGCACCACGAGAGGTCCCTGTTGTACCTCGCTTACGTTATGGCCCGACACCCAAATATCTAGAGGTCGAAGAGGAACCCGGGCGACCGCAGGAAGGTCGCCTTCAGGAACGCGAACTGCGCCAGCTTTTACAGTCGACACGACATCCGGTGGAGCCACCCCATCCTCGTCCCCGTCGACCCGTCCAGCAACTAGTGGAACACGTACATAAAGAAATCCTTGAGCGAAAACGTTGAGTAGGTCGCGAGTGTCGACAGGCACAGACTTTTTCCGGTGTCTCTTTGAAGAGTAGTCCACGTTTTGACCCTCGTCCTACTGAAAATTCAGTTGGAGAGGTAAGGGCCCCCCGTCGGGGACCGCACCGCTTGTGTGAGTGACAGGAACTTGAACCCTTAAAGAAACAGGTGTCTCAAGAGACGTGGTGGTTAAGGAATCAAATATAATACTTTTTTAAAAGTCTATGTATCCTCTCTTTTATATGTTACTGACGGATCTACGGTAGTGGATCTGAGTTAGTAGTAATATAATGGGAGTAATTTTAAAAGAAAACCTTTATATATTATAATAATAAGGGTTTGATCAGTTACGATTTCCTTTAGTTGGGACTTATAAGTAGCCTTCCTGACTACGACTTCGAGGTTATGAAACCGATGGACTGTACTTCTTTGTTGAGTAACCTTTTCGGGGACTACGGCCCTCTCTAACTCCCGTCCTCCTCTTCCCCCACTGTCTCCTACTCTACCAATCTGTTTTAGTGACTGAGTTACCTTTAGGGTCCTCTACCACCTCCTGTCTCCTCGGACCGGACGACGTCTGGTACCCCAGGGTTCTCAGTCTGTACCAAGTCACTGACTTGTTATTATTCAAAATCATCCGTAGATGGTTTTTTCCACATAAAAGATACCAAAGGACTTATTGGTATTCGGGTAACAGATAGTGAGTATGGATTTACTTATTACTAAGTCTCTAGGTAAAACTTAGAAGAGAAATTTATTCGTTACTCACTATCTTTCATGGAGTTTCATTATAAACATTCTGATTCAATATAAGATGGTGAGTGACTGAACCTCTAGTCAGGACCCTAAAGAAACCTTCCTTACTACGATTTCGACTTTGAGGTCATGAAACCGGTGGAGCACGCTTCTCAACTGAGTGACCTTTTCTGAGACTACGACCCTCCCTAACCCCCGTCCTCCTCTTCCCCTGCTGGCTCCTACTCTACCGACCTACCGTAGTGACTGAGCTACCTGCACTCAGACTCACTTGAGGCCCTCAACCACTACCTGTCCCTCCGGACCGTACGACGCTAAGTACCCCAGTGTTTCTCAGTCTGTGCTGACTCGCTGACTTGAATTGACTTGGAGAATTGGCATCCGTCCTTTGTCATTGTTAGTAATATACGTTTAGAGGTACTTTCTACGGAATTTCTTCTCCGACCACCTGGGACCAAAATCTCTTAAGTTGTAAACCGGGTTCCGGTGACTGGACATCCGAATATCGGTCTTGAACAGTAGTCTCCACACAGTACAAACCGGCAATGTCATAAATTTTTATTACTTAATTAACGGTTATAAATTCTTAATCAACTAAGATAAATAAGGACATCTAAGGGACAAGGTAAACTTTTTTGTTTTCTATATGACTACGACTAGTATGTAACAAGGGTACCCTTGTTCACCAGGACACTTATCCCCTGTTCACGGATGAAGAACCAGTTCCGTCCTCCAGGGGCCAAACAGTGGAAGGGACGGACTAGGACAGGGACACCCACAAGCCAGACCCAGTAAGTCAGCAGTCTCAAATCCCGAAGACCCGACCAATTACACAGTCAGACACAAAAGGGTTTGGGACTCTGTTTCTACGTTACCTCTGTCAAGAAACCCTCCACTAAGACCCTTTGTGGTCGTCTCTTCCCTCCGTCCTGTCCCTTCCTCCCCCCGTCACACCTCACACCTAGTCTGTGCATTGGTAACCTCTCTGACCTCGTAGAAAAGGGTCCTGGACCCTTTGGGTAAGTTTCAGTCCCACCTGGAAATGAGTTCCAGGCACTAGGACGTTTTGTCGGTTCCAATTCTTTAGAGGGGTGAAAACGTGTAAAACCTTTTGGTGAATGACATTCTTGGGAGAAGGGGTGTCTTGTACATTCAGAGTGGCGACGGGGACACAAAAGGATACTGTTTTTGTCTGTGTCCCTGAAGGGACCACCAGGTCACCAATTCTGAACCGTGAGGGTTTCGTCCCCTGGGTCCAAACTCTGGGTCAGTCCCTTGCTCTGAGACGTACGGTACTAATTTGTAGGGTGTACGACGTTGGTTCTGGGGCACGTCGGTTTATCTTTGTTTTGTTTTGTTTTGTTTTGGGTCTGCATCTACGAGGTCTAAGGGAAAGAAACGGACTATTTACTAATCGATTTGACGAGTAGGGGTGGTTAGTTAATCTCGTTTTACATAGAGTTTATTTGAAATCACTTATAGGAGAGAAAGAAAGTTCAGGGACTTGAACCCGGACGGGAGTCGGACTTATGTCGGAAAGAAATTCCCACGGAGGGCTTTTATCCAACTAGAGGGTCATCTTGTAAGAGAGTACAGGACACACTAAGACTGTGAGAAGGTAGAGTACAGGGGAGTGTCCCAAGAAGGTCGAAATAAATGAGGAGATAGTTTCTTTTGACAAATCGGGATTGGGAACTCTCCGAACGTTCGGAGATTTAGGTCGCAAGAGAGATAGCGCTTGTCCGGGGAACGGGAAACGTGATTTATTAGGAACCTTATGTCAGAAACTTCTCTCCATAAAAATAAACCGTCCCCGGACCCATAGTCAGTGACTAACCCCCGACGAGGACCTGAAGACCTACTGACACGTAAATACCCGACCACCCGAGACCCCCGATCTTGTCCGGGTGCCGTCTCTGGGGGTCCCCGACGACCCCCCATTCCTACACCGCACCCGTCCAAAGGACGTCGCAGACCGAGTCCTCCGACGTGACCCAACCTACTGGGCATAGAGTCCTTTGGGAGGTACCACCTTACGTCCCCACACACCACCCCTCGTTTTCGTTTTTATAGGGTGACCACAAATTTTTAAAGTAAAAGATAGTCCCGTTCAGTCCCCCACGTAGGTCCCCACTCGCCGGGGCCCGACCGGGCCTCCGAACCTCCCCGCCGGTGTCGACAGAGCGAGTCTCGAGGACGTTCCTCCGGAGTCCTCACGAAACGACGGACCACGGCACGTGGACGGGACCCCAAGTGTAGGTCGAACACGAGGGAACTCCGACGAGCACCAGTCGGTCCCACGACGTACTCCCCCCTGAGGGTCCACTCCGTCGGAAACGACCGAAGGAGTACCCACATGCACTCTGAAAGAGGTCGAAGAGCCTCCGGGAACGGGGACCAGGAGAGAGGAAGGAAGGGAGGGAACCGTCCCCAGTCCGGACGGGGAGGTAGACTTTCGAGAGGGACGGAGGAGAACGAGGGTGCGGAAACAGGGAGCGTCCACCCCCTGAGGGGGTCCCTCCCAAAACTCACAGGTCAGGGTAGAGTCTCCCGACCTGACCTGGGTCTGAAGCAGGTTCTCGTCGCTCCTTCCGGTCGGTCCAACCGCCATTGACACACCGGGTACCAATTCGTCTCTCTCAGACTCCCGTCCCTTGTGCAACAAAGGGGTCTCGTCTCCTACATGTCTTCCCTCTAGTGACCACAGTCCTGGACCCCCAGAAGTCACACCAAATCCGAGTAAGTCTCCCGTGATGCCTTCGTACCTACCAAAAACTCGCTGTCGTTCGAGAAGTTTCGGTTAACATTCTCAGGGTCGCTCTACGAACCGTCCATACCTCCCACCCTAGTCCTTATCAGCCCTTCCACCCCGACGGTCCGGAACCTCCCGAACTCCCCTCCCTCCCTCCACAGTCTTCACTGAGGGGTGGTGACTGGACCCAGGACCCTCCGACCACCACAGCTCTCACTTTTAGCTCGCCAGTCCTAACCCTCGGTCGAACGTCGACCTCCCTTTACTCCTTCTCTCTAGACCCCGTGGAGAGTCCTCGCACCCTTTCCGGACCGGAGTCTACCGTACACACCCGCGGACACAGTCTGACGGACCCAGTTTAGGGCCGAGTTCATGAATCATCGAGGCACTGGAACATGTTCCGTACGATGGAACCACCCGAAGTCAAAAGGGTAGAGATTTATTTCACGACCCCTATTTTTGTCGTGGGTAGAGTTCTTTCAGGGTCCTCCCAATTTGGTCTTCCATTCGTCTGGTTTGTGTCTTGTCCCACCCCTTGCGGTGGACGTCCTTCCACGGTCTGAGACCCTGAGGTGGGGCCGTTCGTACGCGAAGACGTTCCTTGCTTTCACAAAGGACCCTTCACGTCCAGACGTCTCGGTCACCCCCCAGGAGGAGTCTCCCGTCCCAAAAGTCTTTGTTCTAAGTGTCTCCGAGGTCTTTTGTCGAAACGTGAAAGGGAGGTCCCGTATTCCCGTAGTTTTCAGTTCATGTATGTCCTGAACGTAGGTAACTGAATAATAAAAAAAAAAACTAGTCTGAATGTGCCTCATAAGTCACACTTACAAAAGTCACGAAATACTCATAGTTGAGTAAGTTGAGATGTTATCTAGATCCTCCATCCGTGGTAATTTCATACTTTCACAATCGGCGAATCAATACAGGTTGAGAAACGTTGGGATACCTGACATCGGGTGGTCCGAGGAGACAGGTACCTTAAGAGGTCCGTTCTTATGACCTCACCCAACGGTACGGGAGGAGGTCCCCTAGAATGACCGGGTCCCTAGTTCGGGTCCAAAGGACGTAACGTCCGTCTGAGAAATGGTAGACTCGGTGGTCCCTTCCGGTATGTGGTAATGGAATCTGGTAAAAAGTCTAGTCTTTTGACTCCGTCCTCAGCCAATTCTGTAAACTGGAATACGATCAGTTCGAAAAGAGTGGGGACGACCCGTATAAGGTAAACAGGAAGACAGAGGAGTAGAGGGAAACGGAACGGGACCTTCCGACGGGACGTACCCAGACTAAACACCTGAGGGACTCGGGATCAAAGATTGACCCCATGCGGCTACCTTCCTGGTCCAGCTCACCGTCTTCCTTCTTCCCCGCTCCATTCCCACGACAGGAACTCCGAGGAGAGAGGGACAATTGTGTAACCGATGTAGGAAGACCCTCAGTCCTCACACAGGTGAGGTGGGTCACCAAGACCCTGGGAAGGGGATCCGGGAAATCAGGTCGCCCACCACGCCCGAGGGGTGACAACGGTCAGGGTCTCACGACATGTTCGGGAAGAACCAAAGGTAGGTGGACGAGTGTGGAAACGGTTGTCTAGGAGTAGTTTACGAGGAGACAGTGGACTAAACTCGCACTTGACACAGACAAGGACGGGCCTTGGACTGACTGTACGGTAGGGAAGAGTAGGCCACACAGGACTCGACAGGCCCCCTCGTCCCCGCCCCCCCCCATGTGGACCAGGGTAGGGGACACTTTCCCGTTTCGTCGACGGACGGACACCCCGTCCTTTGCCCCCTTCTGTCTCAACGGGAGACGGGGTTTTCGGACGGAACGCCGAAATGATAAAATGTGTTTTGAGGGTGTTGGAAATTTAAACCCCCTAATTTGCGTGACACAAACGTCTTCCGAAGACGATCACCGTCGACCCACATGTACTTCCTGACATTGTCTTCAGGACCCGTTGTCTTAAAGGTTTGACTAAGGTCGAACCGACTCCTCCCGTCTTCACCCACGTTTACTCTTTACCCCGTCTTCCTTAGAATGGAAAGACGTTATATTTTAGTGTAGGTCTTCGTATACGTCGATAAAAATATGTCGTCCTAAAGGGGAACGACTCATCTGTGAAAATTGNTTTCGGACGGAACGCCGAAATGATAAAATGTGTTTTGAGGGTGTTGGAAATTTAAACCCCCTAATTTGCGTGACACGAACGTCTTCCGAAGACGATCACCGTCGACCCACATGTACTTCCTGACATTGCCTTCAGGACCCGTTGTCTTAAAGGTTTGACTAAGGTCGAACCGACTCCTCCCGTCTTCACCCACGTTTACTCTTTACCCCGTCTTCCTTAGAATGGAAAGACGTTATATTTTAGTGTAGGTCTTCGTATACGTCGATAAAAATATGTCGTCCTAAAGGGGAACGACTCATCTGTGAAAATTGAGACAAACCGGGTACAAATAACATGAACGAGACCGTGAAAGATGGTCTCCTCATCGTCCCACAATGTTTCCAAATGTCTTTTGAGTGTACCACCCCCCGCCCCCGCCCTAACCCTACCCCTTCCGTTTTGCAACTCCTTCACGGGAAAGAGAAGGAAGAAGGGGTACTGGGAGACGACCCTTTGACTGTAGTAGTGAAGAAATAAAGCAACCCCTGTGAACCACTCCCGACGCTCTTCTCTGAGGGACTCCGGACTCCGGGGTACTACCCACTCGGGGTGCGGTCCCCGTCCCGCCAGGGTGGACGCACGGCCCCGCCCACGTCGTTCCGACGACCAGAGGCAGACAGTGACGTCCTCCGAGGGAAAACGAACCACATATAAACCGTTCGTTCTTTTTCCGGCTGTCGTGACCTGGGGTATTCTCCTTCTGCGTCACGAATTTACCCAGGTTCCTACCGTACCGTTTCCGATTTCCTTAGAGATTCTGTGATTTAGTTATAAACCTACCTTTTGTTTTTCTTTTGAGAAGTATGGCTGAAGCTTGTCAAACCACCGTAATTTAAGAAGTGAAGGGCGTTCGTCTGAGTGAAGCCACCGTCGACAGGACTTCCACAGAAGTTAAGGATCTGTGTCTGTCCTCGAGAAAAAAGAGATCGAAATACCTTTTTCAGTGGGGGGACGGGGGCGGGGTCGGGGTGACCGTTTATTTTTTTGTTTATGTGTACTTGTTTCGGAAAAAACATGAGTAATGATGAGTACCCGTCTTTGGACGGTTGTCTCCTTTGTCATTTTTCGTCCATATCTCGTATTTTATATAATTTTGGGGTCTATGGTAAACGCCGTACTTTAGTCTAGGTTTACACGGACTTACAGGATTCCTCGAGTAAGGGACCAGGGTCCTCACCCCAAAACCCACCACGATCTGTGTGTAGTCCTACACACAAACAGACCTCCACAGTCCGACCGTTTCACTCGGTCTCTGACCTCTCACACAACCACAACACACAACGACAAATCAGTGATTGAACACACACTGAGAAAACTTCGGGGTACCTAACATCGGACGGTTTGAGGAGAGGGGTACCCTAAAGGGTCCGTTGTTGTGACCTCGCCTAACGGTAAAGGAAGGGGTCCCTTAGAAGAACTGGATCCTGAGTTTGGGTACAGGGGACGTAACCGTCCGTTTAAGAATAGGTGACACGGTGGTCCCTTCAGGTCACAATTGTTGAACAGATCACCAATTGTGACCAGAATTCCTGACTGAGTGACCCCAAGTTCACTCACTGAACCCATTCGGGTTCTTGGAGACCCACTAAGTCAAAAGTGTAGGTATTTATCCCTCTTGGTTGTTGGGAGGAGTCTCGGAACCTACTTAATTTACTCAATACGTATTTCTTTCGTGAATCGTATTCTTCGTCATTCACAACCGACTGTAAAAGAGGAACTTATAAATAGATCGAGTAAGACTCCATTTTCTGGGTAAAGAACATACAACCCTGAAAGTCGTGGCGACTACTATGACGTTTTTCTTATTTGACCCCCTCCCTACCTAACCCTCAAACCCTAATTGTCTACATTTGCTAATATATATCCTGCCTATTTGTTGTTCCAAGATGACATATCGTGTCCCTTGATATAGGTTATGGGATACTAATTTGGTATTACCTTTTATTATACTTTTTCTTACGTCATATTTATACATATATATACATACATATTGACTTAGTGAAACGGTATGTTGTAACATTAAGTTGATATGAACTTATTTTATTTATAATTTTTCAAGTTTTGTTTTTTTAAGTCACAATTTTTTTCTTATACGACCCAAACAGTAATGAACGAGACTCGTTGCCTTGGATCAAACGGAGTGCAAAGGTCCGAGGGACGGGATGAGTTTACTGGTAGGCGTGGGTCCGAAGGAAACGTTTGCCCTTAGGGTGCGTTCACCTTCGTCAGTCCTCTCCTTCCTTGTCACCTTACACCGGATAAACAACCTCTTGAAACCGACAGGACGATCCACACTCAACTAAAGCAAATTCCCCGAGAGAGACTAAAATACACTCCGGGAAGCTTGAATAAACATGCCAGTCGGATCCCCTGTCTAAAAATGTCCCAGTAGTGGTGGTCTAGTCCCTCTGACGGACCGGGAATTCAGAAAGGTCACTCCGACTCTTCTGTAGTCCTTTCCTTTCTCTACCACGTTTTCTTCTAGGAAGTACAAGTTCCCTCGGGACGTTTCGACCCCCTCAGTCCTTGTCTTTCCGTCTTTCCTACCTTCGGTCCAGTCTGCTGTTCCTTTACATACTTGTCCCGACGACCGGTACGACGAAAGTCGTCACTCTCTTTTGTAAGTTTTACCCTCCTCTCTACTATAGACGATAGTTCAATAGATCCAGGTGACAAAACACAGACGTACGGTTGAGACCTCCTCTTTCGTTGTCCGTTCGACGGATCGGGACTGTACTTTACGACAGACATAAGTGCACACGGACTCGGGTCATGGGAAGTGGGACCACCACCACCTTCTTAAATTAGCAATTCTTGTACCTAAGAGCTTAGTCTGACGGATCTAAGTTTAGGGTCGACCTGGTGAACGAAGAAGGCGCTGAGATCTGTTTAATCGGGTACGCAGGGTCAAAGGTGTCGACGGTTTACTTGTGGTAGTAGTCACAAATCAAGTACTGTAATAACAACCTTAATCTGCTTTATTGTGTACGTTTCTGGAATCTTCAAACGAACTATGACTTTATGAGTTTTTCGAGATGAGAAGTACTGGAAGGCGCAGTAGAAAAAAGAAGAAGTAGAAGGGGTAGAAATGGAAGTAAAAGAAAGCGAAGTAGAACGGAAGTAGAAGAAAGGGAGAGGACGAGGAGAAGGGAAAGAAGGGCGGAAGGAGGAGAAGAAGGAAGAGCAATAAACAACCAAATAAAGATGGGTAGGGTGGTCTGAAGATGGAGACAAAGTAACACTACTCATACCCTCTTTGGAGAACTACCTTTAACTAGTTCGTGAAAGCCTTTAGGTAGGCGTGCCGAGTGTCCCAGGCCTTGACGGAAAAGAGTGCGTAGTCGGGGCAGAAGACGCGTACGGGCAGACAATGGTGCGCGTACGGGTTAGACTAGCAGAGAGAGGCGTCTTTTGAGAAACGAGGGGGTGTAAAAAGAACATTTAGAGTCGGAACACCAAACTCTTGTTTCAAAGGTCCCCATCGTTTTCCTTCAGACCCCACACCCCTTAGTTTACAAGACAAAGACTTTAAAGAAAGTCTCCTTTGGTAAACCTTTCACACTAAAGAACCTTCTCGGACTCCATCATAAAATCCGACCAAAAGGTGGACAGACATCCCTTGTACCATCCACCTTTTGGTGTCTGGTCCTCAACTATTTGAGAATCCATTTCACAGTCTTTCATAAAATCCGAAACATCCGGGTGAGGTCACGAGAACGGACCTTTTAGGGTACCTACCTCCTCGGACCATCCGACGTCAGGTACCCCAGCGATTCTCAGCCTGTGCTGACTCGTTGAAGTGAAAGTGAAAAATGAAGGTACGTAACCTCTTCCTTTACCGTTGGGTGAGGTCACAAGAACGGACCTCTTAGGGTCCCTGCCCCCTTGGACCACCCGACGGCAGATACCCCAGCGTGTCTCAGCCTGTGCTGACTTCTCTGAATCGTCGTCGTCGTCGTCGTCCGATGTATACCAGAAAATTTTTAACTTCATATCAACTAAATGTTACAACGTAATCAAAGTCCACATGTCGTTTCACTATATATATATATACATATATTTTACTATTCTTATATATAAGCCATAGTATACATATAGTATATATAAGAAAAAGTATAAGAAAAGGTAATATCCAATAATGTTTTATATTATCATATTAAGCGACACGATATGTCATCCAGGAACAACAAATAAAATATATATCATCCTATATAGACAATTAGGACTTGAGGATTAAATGGGGAAGGAGTGAACAAAGGGAGAACCGTTGACATTCAAACAAAAGATACAGGTACGTAGATAAATGTAAAACATTTATTTAAGTAAAGTGCAAGTCTGAACCAACGTATAGGAAGGAGGAGAAGGAGAGAGAAGTGTCGGGAAATTTTTGCACACCCGGTATGTCTTTGTTCTGATCTGTCGCCAAACCGTTATGATGATGTCAGTGTTAACAAAAGATGAGGTTATACCGGAGAGTGATTCAAACGTTGATAATCAATTCAAAATTTTTTGTACCTGCTACGTCAAATTTCGTTATTAATTTACGGTTCCACGAGGTTAAACGAGGGAGACCTTGAAAGTCGTTGAGAGTCCGATTACGTGCCAAAAAGAAACCTACCGACAATTCGGAGACTAGGACCGAAGGAATAATCGGGTACTTGTAGGCAGAAGTACACAGAGAAATTCCATGTTGGTTAAGGTGTAGTTTCCTGGTTCAATTGGTCTTAGTGCGGAATTTAATTCATGTACCCTCGTAACAGAAGATCCAGTACAAATGACGTTAACGTATAGTCCGAGTCTTTTAGGTAGAAAAATAGGAGATTCGAGTAACAGAGAACAGGGTCAGACCAGTCTTAAGAGTAATCCTTTTACCAACAGAACATTTGTCAGTTAAAGATATTCAAAAATTTATCTTCGATGTTGGAATGGGTCTGAGTGTCTCTGTTTCTTGTTTGATCACCACTCGTCACCCCTCCCACTCCTCCCCGCGGTATCCCGACCCTACAACCACCCCACATGTTTGAGAGCCCACATTCTATTCGATGTCTCTACATAATATGTCGTGCACCTTATATCGGTTATAAAACAATATTGACATTTACCTCATATTGTGAACCTTTAACATATTGTTTTGTCTTTTATCTTGTTTTTCCTTTTCGAAGAGGCCCTTGCATCTCGGTGTCGGGACTCGCGTGGGTGGACCCGTCAACCCTGCCAGTGTGCAGGAGCTAAGCCACCGCCATGTGCGTATCGGTGTTCTGGACCAGGCAAAGACCAACGGTAAGGGTGTCCACTGTGACGTTTGTCTGGTCTCCGAGGTCAGCGGGAGTGGTAGACACCTTAGACCTTCCCTCGTCCCTCTACCAGTGGTCGGAACGGGTTTCTTGGGAGTGTCGGGGGTAGGCCGACGGACGGTCGACGGGTGAACGTCGTAGGGGTGACAACCTCCCCTGGTCCACGGTCGGTCTCCACTTTTCAATACCGGGGTCACGAGTAAAGTGCCTAATCGAAGTCCTACGTCCCGGAGAGAGACTCCAAGACTGGGGGATCTTCTACGGACTGAGAAACTCTGGGACACCTGACATCGGGCGGTCCAAGGAGACAGGTACCCCTCTTATGACCTCACCCAACGGTACGGGAGGAGGTTCCCTAGAAGGACTGGGTCCCTGGTTTAGGTTCAGAGGGCACCGAGGGCGTGACGTACGTCTACGAAATGGTGACTCGGGGACCCCTTCGGGCCTTCTACAGACTTTCACTTTCAACGAGTCCACACAGACTGAGAAACGGTGGGGTACCTGATATGTCAGGTACCTTGAGAGGTCCGGTCTCATGACCCCACCCATCGGAAAAGGAAGAGGTCCGCTAGAAAAGTTAGGTCCCTAGTTTGGGTCCAGAGGGCGTAACCCTCTAAGAAATGGCAACTCGGTGGTCCCTTTGGGTCTTCTACGGATCATTCACGAATAACTCTTACATGTGTGGGTGTCTCGTACCCCGGCGTGTCATTATGCCATTTCTAAAAGGTTTTACTGTCGGTAGTCAAGGAAGTGTACGTGTCTCTCCTCAGTGTACTTCCCGGGGTTTTGTGAGGTGTACCCTTATTTCGGAAGAACCTGGAAGGTCTGTGAAGAGTTCCCTGTCGATTTACGTCGACTACGGCGACCGTGACCTCCTCGACGGGTCACCTCGGGACGGACTTCAAGACTCAGTGTCTTGACACTCTTTATTATGTGACGATTACAAAATCAGTGGTTCAAACCTTACCAACAATACGTCACCATCTATTGACCACATACGAATCAGCGTCAGACTGAGAAAACGCTATGGTACCTGACATCGGGCGGTCCAAGGAGACAGGTACCCCTATGACCTCGTCCAACGGTACGAGGGGAGGTCCCCTTGAAGGGTTGGGTCCCTAGTTTGGGTCCAGAGGGAGTAACGTCCGTCTAAAAATGGTCGATTCGGTGGTCCCTTCGGGTCTATTGACTATGTATTGCCATCTCGATCTACCAAGAAACTCCAGTAGTGAGTTGTAGGTAGGTTGTTAATGAGATAATACACGGTCCGGGTTAAGACCCATATACTCTATATAGTAATTTATTTTGAACGTTCCTAGAGACGGGACACCATGATTATCAAAACACTCTTCTCAGTCTACTATTAGTTTTTTGTGTGTGTTTTTACTGATTTAATATGTCACATAGTCTTTGGTCACTCCCCATTCCTTTTTCCTCTTTACTTGGCCTGACCCCCGAACTCCCGGTGCTCTCTCCAACCATACAATAGATCTGATTGAACGAGAAAAATAAAAAATTAAATTTTTTTTAATCTTTTTTTAAAAAACCGGTGTGACGAGCCGTACACCCTAGAATCAAGGGACTCGTCCGTAGTTTAGGTGTGAGGGACGGAACCTTCGGACCTCAGAATTGGTGACCTGGTGGTCCCTTAAGTGGACTAAAGGAGAAAAATTCTCATTCCTTTGATTCAGGACCTCACGAACCCACTGGGTGAGTTCCCCTTCCGCTTCTCTTTCCTTTCACTCCCGGGATCACGGTTCACGAAAACGAGTTTTCGGACTGAGACGTCGTAGAGGGAGACTTGATGAAAAAGGGTGAAATAGGTTTAGAAAGAGGTCGGAACCCCGGAGACGGTCACGGTTCGTACGTGGGGGTCAGTAACCGGAGTGTCCCATCCCAGGACGAGGTGAGCCTTGTCCAGAGCCACTAACAGTAATGTATCCGAACCGTTCTTACGCCAGGTGTGTACAAAGATGGACTTGACACCCTGGGCACGGTCTGAGGGTCCGACAACAAATGGCACACAAGTGAGAGTCCGTTTGGGTCCCGGTGACTGAAATCGGGTAACAATTCTGAGCCACCCCCGTCAGGATTAAGAAAGGGGATTGGGTGCCAACTCCCAGGTCGGTGTGGAGTGGACGGGGGCTCCCGGGGTAGGGAAAGAGGACTGAGGGAGTTTCCCCAAAAAGGCTTAAAACTAAAGGAAGATTCTGTACTAAAAGGTTGGTGTACCGGTTCGTCTACAAACTTTGAGGACGGAGCACGTTCCCTCCGTCCAGACGAGGGGGAGGGTGGGACCGACGGAGGTAGAGAGGTAGAGGAGGACTTGTAGTCACGTCCCCTTGGGCTCTCTAGCGACTCGTCCCCCGGCCCCGACCGTGGAGGGTCCGGAGAACCATCGAACGGTTCTTGTGTTTCCTGCACGGACTTTGTTAGTGTACGAACGTGAGGACAGACACCGACATAGGTACACAATGTACGTGCGTCCTTGTGTGAGTCGTGGAGGGCACACTGAGAAGGACCCCAGACTAAACAATTTTCCTTGTTGGTGGTGGTGTTTTTCAGTGGTCAGTTCTACGATGACAGAAGTCTGAGTATTTTTCCCCCGTTACCCATTCAGTCTCTTTCGAATAATTAAGTATCTCCTTCTCAACGACAGGTGACGCCCCAACCAGAGTCGGATTCTGTGTTAGGTCCACTAACTACGGTTCTCCATAGAACGAACCGAGTCGTCTTCGTTTCCCCGGAGTTGGTGGGTCTTAAGAGACCGTCATACAGGAGGGACCATATTATTCTCCCTCTCGATCGAACCCCCTTATAACAGAGACTTACAACTCTAAAATCGTAATTTGTATGGTAGAACCTTAGAGACGGACTCCATTAAAGAATACAACCAAAAAAAAAAATTAGATTTAATAACTTACAATCATGACATAGTTTAATACACTTTCTACTAAGGTATTAAGAGACCCATGGGTGGGGGAAAGTATGGGTGGGGTCGGGACCCGGTGACTGAACGAGACGACGACGACGACGATTCAGCGAAGTCAGCACACGCTGAGACACGCTCGGGTATCTGTCGTCGGGTGGTCCGAGGGGGTAGGGACCCTAAGAGGTCCGTTCTTGTGACCTCACCCAACGGTAAAGGAAGAGGTTGTGCACTTTCACTTTTCTCTTTTACTTCGGCGAGTCAACACAGACTGAGGATCACTGGGGTACCTGACGTCGGATGGTCCGAGGAGGTAGGTACCCTAAACGGTCCGTTCTCACGACCTCACCCGACGGTGATGGAAGAGGCACTGGACGAGACCGGGGACTTTTTTATCGTTTGTACTACGTTGTGTCTCCGATCTTTTCACGGTCACGAAGTCCCGAACGGAACAGGGACTCCCTTGAGAAGGTGGCGGTGCACTTCTCGGACCCACTCGGGCCTTCCGTCCCCCGGTCTCCCCCTCTCCGGGTGGCCAGGGACGTGGGGTCGACCGGTCGTCCCTGGGGTAGTAACCCTTACTCCGGTACGACCTCGTGTGTCGGGGTCGGTTCAGTCGGGTCTCGTCTTGTTGCCACGTCTGTCGGACATCTGAGAGAGTCTCTGTAAACACGAAAATTCGGTCATTCAAATCACACGACAACAAATCAGCGAGTCAACACAGGTCGAGAAAACGCTGGGATACCTGACATAGGACGGCCCGAGGAGACAGGTGCCCTAAAGGGTCCGTTCTTATGACCTCAGTTAACGGCTAAGGAAGACGTGCCCTAGAAGGGCTGGTTCCCTAGCTTGGACGTAGAGGACGTAACGTCTACCTAAAAGAAAAGAAAGAAAGAAAGAAAAAAAAAAGTGACAACTCGTCAAAGATTTCATCGTTCTTACCCTTGAAGGGACCATCACGTCACCAATTCTTAGGTGGACTGTTACGTCCCTTACACCCAAACTAGGGACCAGCCCCTTGATTCTAGGGTGTACGGTGTCCCGTCGATTCTGGGTTGTGTCGGTTTTTTATTTATATGATAAAAATTAAGAATTTTCTTTTGTTATTTCATCGTTTTCGACAGTGTTTATGTGGTCTTGTTGGAAAGGATACTTACGAGAGACTTACCGAACCTCTGAGACCTTGGTACTTCCTAAATAATGAAGTCATTCACCTAAAGAGGTACCGAATTTTTGTTTTTTTTCGATGGTTTCGGTAAATAAAAGGTTTGTGAAGAAATGTGACCCGGGGGTTTCAATCTGTACCTTGTAACTATAGGGGTGTATCGACTAGTAAGGATAACCGGATCGTTCCTTCACTTTGTCTCATCCGTACAGTCAGGTGAACGGTCTTCACAGATCTCGTGTGTCGGGACCTCCTCGTAGGGTCGGTTCGGGGAGGAGGGTCCCTAAAGATAACAAATTACATAAGCTTCCTGTCTTTCCCTTAAAGACTACATCCCCTCCGCTGTTTCGAGACTCCCGTCAGAAGGGAAGACGATACTAGTTTATTCGGACAAAAGTAACCGAATGGATGGTCCCTCGTAGCGACTCTCGTCTTCTACTCGAACTCGTCGTCACTAATGTTCCTGCCGTTGTTTCTGTCGTCTTATCAGGGACACTTGCAAATACACTCCGACACCGTCGGGATAGACGCTGTAGCTTCTCGACTCACTCCCGTCTCTTGTTAGGTGTCCCGTCACCCGACCCTCGACCCGAAGGTCCTACAGTAAACTTTAACATTTCACCAGTAATATATGAAAGTCCCGTGAGCTCAAGACACCAGGTCAATGTCATAAACCCGTTGACTTCTCTGAACTCAGAACCGAGTCGGTGACCGTTTGGAGGTGGTGATTAGGATCGATCTACTAACACTGACGGTTAATAACTTCGGGACGGAATTGGTCGCCGAGACAGATTCGTGGGACTAACTTGGCGACATTATTGGGACGTTCCATCCACCTTTGTGAGTGGAAAATACCTATTCCTGTGACTCCGAGTCTCTCCAATTCCACGAACTAATTCCAGTGTGTCGAGTTTGAACCACCCGACCCTACTCTAGACTCTAGACGGACGAGACCGGTATAGGACGAGATATAGGACTATAAGGTCGTCGAAACTAAGACCGGGTTTGTCGGGAAGGAATTTATGGATAACATACACACACGAATCAGCGAGTCAGTACAGGCTGAGCGCGGAGACAGGTACCTTAAGTGGTCCGTTCTTATGACCTCACCCATCGGTAAGGAAAGAGGTCCCCTAGAAGAGTTCGGTCCCTAATTCGGACCCAGAAACCGTAACGTCCACCTAAGAAATGGTGGACTCGGTGGTCTCTTCTGGTTCTATGGGTAATACACCGATATTAAGTTGTTCTGTTTCTTTTTGGAAAGGTTTTTTTAGTGGCACTTTAGATAATTTTGTCCTGGTGTTAGACAGTCTCTTAACGTTTCTTAACTGATGGTCGGGTTTAATGTGAAGCGACACAAGTAGACTAACGTAATAGTCCAACAAATCTCGTTAGAACCCCTACCATATGATAATAAACTGTCTTTCTATGAATAAACCTGGGAAAGAAACGGGACCCACTGTTGAATTCATAGAGTTTGGGTGTCTCCGGTTTCCACTCGACTGAGTACCAGTAATGTACGAAGGTGGTAGTTTTTAATCCAAATAGAAAACAACAAAAAGGTTATCAGTACATACCTACACTCTCAACCTGATATTTCTTTCGACTTGTGACTTCTTAACTACGAAAACTTGACACCACAACCTCTTCTGAGAACGCTCAGAGAACCTGACGTTCCTCTAGGTTGGTCAGGTAAGATCTCCTCTAGTCGGGACCCACAAGTAACCTTCCTGACTACGATTTCGACTTTGAGATTATGAAACCGGTGGACTACACTTCTCGACTGAATAAAATTTTCTGGGACTACGACCCTTTCTAACTCCCGTCCTCCTCTTCCCCTGCTGTCTCCTACTCTACCGACCTACCGTAGTGACTGAGTTCCCTGTACACAAACCCACCTGAGGTCCTCAGCCACTACCTGTCCCTCCGGACCGCACGACGTCAAGTACCCCATCGATTCTCAGTGTGTGCTGACTCGCTGACTTGACTTGAAACAACACATAAAATATTAAATAAGGCTTCTGTGACAATGTAAGATGAATAAAGTGGTTCCTAAAAGACTTTATGAGACCGACGTCTGTAAACGTAAGAATAATTTTTGGGATTGAAGTGTATAAACGCTAATTATCGGAGGTGATTCGGGTCAAGGATACCGTTGACATCGACCGGAGTCTGTCCCGTCGTTCATGTTTCCGGGTCACTACCCGTGGCGAGACGTGACGTACTTAGAGTGGAAGGACCCGACTTACAAGAGAGGAACTTAGGAGGGGTCGGGGGCTGTGTCCCTATTCGTGAATCTTTAACGCGATATGAAAGAACGACTAACTTTATTTTCCCCTGAAACGAGTAGACTAGGACATTTCTTAAGACCTTAGACATATAAGGGCAGTCGGTATGACTCTTCGTCATTACTAAGTAGGTGTAACGTTTACGATGGCTCACTGACATCGAACATTCGATGTGTGAATGTTAGAACGAAGAGTTTCGCACAAGGCTCCTGGTCGTCCCAGCCGAAGTGGTCCAGCGGGCGGGGAAAAGAAGTAGACACTGAAGTCCACGTCGTAAATGGTTCAACGGGTCCACTAAACACACGTGTATTTCCAGAGTCTTCGTGACGAAATCCCCAAGGTATTTCCCTGGTCTAAAAGAAATATTTCATCCTTAGGACTACAGACCCCGAAGGGACCACCGAGTTTGTCATTTCTTAAACGGACGTTACACCCTCACACACACAGACACTCAACGAGTGAGTACAGACTGAGAAACGCTGGGGTGCCAGACAAGTACCTTAAGAGATCCGTCCGGAATAAGAGATATGAACGGATCCTTTAGGGTATCTGTCTCCTAGGACCGTCCGATGTCAGGTACCCCAACGTTTCTCAGTCTGTACTGACTTGGTGTCAAATTACTACCGTCACAACGATTTTCTCTGGAGTGTCAGTAGTGCTACCTTCAGAGAGATACTGGGTCCCTACGACATTCTACGTCTGTCCCATGGCGGGGGAGGGGTCCATAACATCTAGATCTTTCGACCCCACTTCTATCGACGCTGTCGGTGTCATTGACGAGGTCGTCTCCGTCTAAGATGGGAGTTCTACCTTTACCTCCGCCCCCCCAAGAATTACAAGTATTTAAGTCGTCTTATATAACACATTTTTGAAATCTACTTTTTTGACAAAGATTCACCACTAGTAGTTTGAAGGAACTCGTACTCTCAGTGGACGACTGGAACTGATTTTTTTCTTTCTTCGTATGTTTCTGAGGTCCAGAGTGAGGACGTGTAAGGCACCTTCCTACCGTCACCGGGAGCTAGACCCGACGTGGGACCACAGTGAGTACCTCGAAATTTTTAGGGACTACGGACCCAGGGTGGGGTCTCTGAGGTTCAATTGACTATAGTTCTCTTCAGGTCCGTGACCCTAAATTTTTTTATTTACGGGTCTACTCATACCCGTTGGTATGACTCTTTGTGACCACACACCCCGGAGCGCGAAGGTCTAGTCCTCGAAGGGTCCACCGAGTCTGTCATATCTTAGACGGACGTCACGTCCTCCGGGTCTAAACTAAGGACCCAGCCCTTCTAGGAGACCTCTTCCCTTACCGACGGATGAGGTCATAAGAACGGACCTCTTAGGGTACCTATCATCGACGTTTCGCAGCATGTACTGACTCGCTGACTGGGACAGTGAAAGTAAAAAGGTCACACAGACTCTAATTTGTTAGGAACTCACCCCAGATTTTCAGACGTAAAGATAATACCAGAGACCCCTGCGACTAGATGACCGGACCCCTGGTATGGACCTCTATACATCCCTTCCCCGAACCCGGGTCCTATCCGTAATGCAAAAGTGTCCGTCACCTACCTAAGACTACAACTCCCAGACTCGGAGGGAGTCTCTCTGGTACAAGGTGCACCCGACCCGTCCGTCCACTTCGGCGTCAGGACACGTCCCAGTCCGGTCGTGAGACCCTAGGAACCGTAAAGAGAACAAGTTGTCGAGTCGAGTCGGGACCTGAAGATGATGGTAAGGACAGAAGGTTGGGTTGACAGGGAAATATCTGGGTGAAATGACGGGATTTCCTACGCGAAGGGGGAGGTGGGGGCTCTCCGTCTTCTTGTGTCACCACTTCTCCTGTCTGAGACATGGATCTGACAGACTCTACCTAGAATCCAGTTTCAACGAATTGAAGCGGTCCGAAGTCAAAGGGGTAAACATTTCACCCCAGAGACGAAGTCACTCGACTAATTTACTCGATTAAAAACTCTCGACGATACTTCTCCCTGACACCTTCCGTTGACGATGGCTTTCCAACCGATTACGAGGGTTAGGAAGAACCTTTTATTTAACCTGAAGACCCTTTCCCCTTCCAAAATACTCGTCAACCCACCCCGGACCCTCGAGAGAAAGACGAAGAGATCGCAAATGACACATAGAGATGACACCGTGAGAAAACGAGGTAGGTAATTCAAAAGAGGAAAACAAGTTTCTGTCCACTCTACGAGAAGTCCCTTCCTGGTACAGAATTAGAAAAAACCTAAGGGTCATGGATCGTCTTACTACCCGTCTTCTACACAAGTTACAGTCAACGTTGATTCACTGCACCAACCCTTCTTTCAGGATGAGAAAACCTGTAACGAATCGTAGTAGATACTCGTCCGTCTTTAATGAACGGTTATATGTTCACCGGAAAGACGACTTTTACCCCCATTCCCACTCCTACGTTTACCACGTTTTGTTCAGTAGGAGTATCTGGCAGACGAGAACTTGGTGTTCCGGTAGTAGTACCACCTACATAAACATTCGATAGTTTATGAGAATATTGTACCCCGTGGGACGGGCTAAGAAGTACTTCTGACCGGTCTACGAAAGGTTTAGCCAAAGGAGAAGTAGATCAAGTGTGTCTTTTGTAAAGGGTCGAAGGGAACGAAGATGTACCCTAGTATACTGTTTCAGAACGGTTATCTTAGACCCGTCTAAACAGAAGAGGTCCGACTCCCCCAACTTTCGTACTCACGGAAAAGGTCTGAGACAGAAAGATTGACAGACGGTCGGTCTCCGTCTCGTAGGTCACCCATTAAGAGTCCGGGAACGTCAACCACCCCGAATTTCTACCTTCCTCAGACCCAGGGGTTTACTGACCCACCTCGACGCAAGGAGACTGGGACAGAAGGTAGGGTCGAATTCACTCTTTACTTACACCTAATAAAATTCGGTAACTTGTATCTTTATCAAACAAAAGAGTGGATAGGATGAGATTTTGGTACCCTTTGACATTCAAGGTTGAGCCCCAGAACTTTAAACAACGACCTCTACGGAGTGAACAGTACTATTGAGCTCTGTATGTACAGGTACTCCCAAAGTTTCCCGGTGAAGTGATGGTCACTATTTGTATTGTATCAACGGACCAGTTTCCTCTGTCGACCCGTGTAGAAAAAGTGATTTACCTACAAGTCATGCCCAAAAATGTCAGTTTATGTACTCCTTCAAACCTCTTCCTTTACCGTTCGGTGAAGTCATAAGAACGGACCTTTACAGATACCTGTCTCCTCCGACGACCCGAGGACAGGTACACCAGAGCTTCTCAACCTGTACTGACTCGTAAGTGTGTGATAAGCTCCTTCAATAAAGTCACCAAAGCAGTAAATTTTTTTTTTTTTCCGTCCTGGACTTTCTAGGGATTGAATTTTTTTTAGGAAGGCTCCTATTAACCGTAATAAAATTTTAATATCATAAAGATCTTATTACACCACTCGCCCCGGAGAACCCGGAAGACACCTGCCTCACCTGTCTCAGACATACTCCAGACGGAACAACTTCTGGGTTTCGGTGTGTGACATTTGTCCCAAAACGAACCGAGGTGCAGGTGACCGGAGTAGCAGGAGCAAATAAGAGATGTGACTAAAATATAACGACCCACCATTTGAGTGGTATAAGACCGACAAGAAACCAAAGTTTACAGGCCACCGGGCCCCGACCTACCAGGGTCGGGGGCCCCCCCGACTCCTTCAACGACAGCAGACTCCACGGCAGCATGAACATCAGAACCAGTGGCGGGACCCGGGAGCCGTCCCGGTTCCTGGAGACGGTGGTCCGGGCGGTCAGCCCCCTACCGTGACTGGTCGGCCCAAATAAGAGACCCACGACTAGAAAGAGACGAAGTCTCAGTCCTGGTAGGTGGTGGAGATACCACTGGACTCCTTAAATTTTGTCCGGTCCCAGTTCCTCCTCAGTTGTCGGAGGTGCGACCCACTGGGAGCCCTCTTGCAGATTCTCTCGCCTCCCTTTGCGCCGAGGGAGCCGTCCCTTTGCGTGGAGGGAACCCTCCCTTTCGCCTCCGACGTGGCGCTGTGCCCCCCCTCTAGGAGGTCCCTGCGGGCCTCCTCGACTGCGGGTGCCCGGAACACAACCCTCCTTCGTCTCATAGTGCCCCGGGGACTAAATGCCTACTAATGTAAAGACCCTTCAGAAATTAAGTTCCTCAGTTGTACATGGTACTTACCGTGTTCTTGTTGGGTATTTTACCTTGTGAATGACTCTTGATTGGTACATGGTCCGTGACAAAATTTCCGAAAGGTACATAATTACATGAATTAGGAGTGTTACAGAGATACAACCAAGACAACGAGCCGGGAGTACCAATGACTAGACTTTCCTACAAGAACGGTGAGGAGGGTAAGACCAGACACCCACGACGTGGAGGGTGGTTCTCCACCCCAAATGCGGGGGAGGGAACGTCAGACCCGACCGGATTTCTGAGTGTCATCTCGCACCATCCACACAGTTGCACTGGTCGGTGTGCTCCATAACTTCAAAGGTAAACGTAAGAGAGTCTTTCAAGGATGGTAATGCATACCTTCGGGTCGGATCTGATGACACGTGTACTGACAGTACACTACTCCCTCGGTATGTCGTCTCTTGTTTCCGAGGGGTTCAGGGACCTTTCGAGACTCCGGGGTCAGTCAACTCGCCCCTCGGTAGAACCCAGAAGGTCCGGCTGACCCAGTGGGGTCGACTATCGTGCATCTCGTCTCTGTTCGAGAGGGTCGACTCGGGACGAGTTTAAGGGCTGGGTGTCGTGAGGCTCGTCAGGTCACTAACAACAAAGTTCGACAATTTAAAGTCTCATCACCGATCTGTCGAAGAATGTCTGTCTTCTTGACCTGTGTCTCTTCAATTGTTCGACGGATACCAGTGTGTCGATCATTGACCGTCGGTACCCATAAGTTCGAGGTCGCGGACATGAGAATACCTGAAACGGTTTGACAGAGAGTTTCTCAGTCAGTGGATCCAGGACAGGGGAGGACACTGGTCCACTCGGGTCTCTGGTGGCTACGGCCATCCCCGACCTACGGTGTCCAGGACATCTCTACACTCGTGTTCCAGGTACGACAGGGTCGACACTCAAAGTGAGTAGGGGCTTTGACCTTGGTCACGTCTGAGGAGGAATTGGGTGGGAGTCCCAGTCTCGTCTGTCAGGGTCTCAGTTCCAGTCTTGAGCGAGAACCTAAATGCCTCGGAGCAAACCTTCAGTGTCCCGACTTTCTTACGTCGAAGAACCGAGGCTCTCTGTTAGTCGTATCTCTTTGAACAAAATTTTTGTATTATTTTCTGAGGAACCCAAGGAGACCGGTAGTGTGCCGAGAACGTTGTTGGGGACCTGCTCAATACGCGTTTACTTAGTCTTTGTACGCGAGGCTCATTAGTCGCGTTCTACATGACCCGTCTACGAAAAGGTCGAAACGGGATTGAGCTGTAGACTCTCTGAACAACTCTACGAGACGGTTTAACGTGGCCCAGTACGGTCAGGGGCTCTGTTTGTCTGGGAAAGAAAACAGAGTCCTTACCTTTTCAAACTTAAGATGAGAGAAGCTGCAAGTTTCCTCCAACGGGGTGAGTACCACCCGGATCGACACGGGAACACGCCAGGTCTGTGCTCCAGGTCCCACTAGAAGATGGGGTCATGTGAACCCGACACCGTCCGACTCTCGTAGAGGAGACCACGCCCTACGGATGCTCCCGTGGTAACCGAACTAAGGTACGGTGGTGGTAGTGGGGTCAGAACATTCGTAGGGAACGTATAAATATTTATTAATACCTTGAAAATCATTAGGGGGTTTTCCTGTTTTTCTTCTTAATGTAGTAAGTAGAACATAGTGACGACAAACGACCTCCCTACCGACAACCTCTCCCTGTCACGGGTCCTGGATGTGCGTTGGGATGGTTCTGTCTCACCTTCCGTACGTGTCGACCCACCCGTACCTGGACTCGGTCGTCTCCAAGGTACTACGGGTCGGAAACTTCTGTGTTGGAAAGAGGATACATCAGAGTCGGAGGTACGGACGTCTGTCTTGTTGACTCGGCGTTGTTAACAGACGTTCCGATAATTCCCAGAACCTCTTCGACGGTTCTCGGTCCGTTCGGACGTTAATACCATTATTCTAGTCAGAGACCCATCCTCTATTCCCCCTTGTCCGACCTGTCAAAACCATAGGGCAAACATAGGTCTGACCTCAGTTTCCCTAACGGATTTGTTTTGCACGGGACGTTAAAGAGGTTCGACCCTTAGTTTTGTTAAGGTACAAAATTCGATAATGGCAGTCATACTAAGAAAAAGGGGGGTTTGACGACGAACCTAGGTTTGTTTTGTCTAAACAACGGACCGGTCCGTTACTCATCGTTTTATGTTTAAATGAGGTTTTTGATAATAGCTACTGATTGAGAGTAGTCGAATCTCCAAAGATAAAGGGGAAAGTAAAGATCGGTGACGAGGTTGACTTAATTTTTATTGTGTTTGTTTGTTTGTTTGTTTGTTTTTTGGGGTGTGTTTTGTTTTGGGGGCTTTTGGAATCCTAGGTGGGAAGGGAGGTCAATCCTTACACCTTTGGAGCATGACTATTATTTTCTTCTTTAGATTAGAACTTGCACTTTAAAGTATCCGTAGGTTAATTTTTCTGAATTACTCGTACTAGTACTGAAGAGGTGGCCCTCCTCCACCTCCCTCTAATCAAAATGCAAAGGACAACGAGAACGAGAATAAATGTACAAGAAGTCGTAGTTTCTTAGACAAGTATTTTTACAGAACTTGTTGTTAGTCACACTGCTCAACTTCCACGCCGTCCCTCGTGTCCTCTAAAGGTTCGAGTGCCTCGACCTAGAATGGAAAGAAACCGCAGAAGTTATGTGTCGTAACTTCGTAACAATCGTAAAAACAAAGAAGACCTAAAAAGGTATGGTACTTAGTTCTGTCATTTTCTTTTTCTTGAAAAGGTTTTCTGGGTTCAGGTTGAAGACCGACTTAGAACAGTCTAGGTTCTTTTCTCTCTGATCTTATCCACGGTTCAAACTCTTAAGGCAGGTTTTAATCCTTTCCTATTTGAGGAAACGTGATAATGGTCAAAGAAAGAAGGAGAACTTTCAAGTTTGTAACTAATCTTTGTGTGAGAAATCGTGACTTTTCGTGAAAGGTGACCCTTTGATTGTGTTAAGCATCAGATTAGTCGTTATTAGATTGTTGTGACTCTTATGTCTTCCGAACTAGAAGCCCTGAGTCCTCTTAGAAGATCTTAGAAGATTGAACAACCGGGACAATCTCCTGGTTGCTCGAACTCGTGATGCCACTGGTCCATCAAACCCAAACACAAATAAAGGGTCTCTGATCCTCTTCGGGACCCTCAACTTTACTCAGGAGTTTTCGTGTCTCGTCGTTTGCCAATCCGGGGGCTATTACATTGGGAAGAAGGAACTATTTACGGTTTCTTTCTTGTGTTTCCTGATCCTTCTATATATTAGGGAGGGAGAGTCTGGGTGAGCACGAGAGTTTTGTTGGGACCGTCGAGGTCCATTCGCGACACCCACGAAACTCGGAATGTCGTAAGGACAAGCCCATAGCGACGAACAAGATGTTTTCGATCGGGGTATAAAGTCCGTCTCTTTGACCGGACCTCTTAAGTGTAAGGACTCCACTTGTCGTTTCCTCCTCTCGACGAGAGTTTTACTCTAGAGGACTGAGAATTAATAAAATATGACCAGAGGAGACACTAAAAGTGCGAACGACGGTAGTGGTCGGTCGCAGGTGGTTGGACCCCTTCGCAGGCGTAGCGAAACGACTCACGAGGGGTACCTACTAGAGTAAATTAGGAACACGTACGATTCAGCGAAGTCGGCACAGACTGAGACACGCTGGGGTACCTGACATCGGGTGGTCCGAGGAGACAGGTACCCTAAGAGGTCCGTTTTTATAACCTCACAACGGTACGGGAGGAGGTCCCCTAGAAGGGCTGCGTCCCTAGAAGACGTCACCGTCCGCCCAAGAAATGGTCGTCGTGGTGGACCCTTCGGGCAAATTAGACGTGTTGGGATGGTGATACCTCATAACAGGATGTTTTCATGATGTGGATGCAACAATAAGGGTACCATATCCGTTCCTTTGACTCCGTATGCCTCCAGTTCATTGGAAGTCGTCGGTGTCTCCGGTTCGGACCAACTGTCTTTGCCACGACGGCCTCGGGTTTCTCTCCACCCACCTGAGACCAAGTGCTACCCCTGTCGTCCCGGGGGAACTCTTAGACTTGTCATGGTCGAACAGAGGTCCTCCCACACCTAGGTACAGAACCCTTGTCATTAAAGAACCAAGAATGAACCGGTCCGGACGGTAGGGTTTTCTTAAAATCCTTCTTTTCTCCATCCTTTTAGTCTTCATCTTCGCGTATGTTGTGGAGATCGGGATCGGTTGAGTAGACTAATATAGTTCTCCGGATGTCAGCACATTTATTCAGACACGTTCCCCTTTTTTCCCGAAAATCTTCTGATAAAAATTCAGAGGGAGTTACCTTATTTTCTTTCTTTGTGTAGCCAACTTTACTTATGCTTAGAGTCTACCTGGGTCTTTTCTCTTTATAAACCACCACTTATCGATGACACCATTCCTTAACTACGTCACTCGGATTATTGCTCAAATAAAATCTCTAAAGACGTAGACGATAGACTGGTAGTCGACGCCTCGTCTTTGGGTCGGTTCCTATGACTACAAGGCGAACTTGAACAGGACCCCCTAAATGAAAGAAAGGACTCACCAAATAAATAAATAAACAACGGTTTTGAGTTGAAGATCAAAACAAAATTTAAATTATACCTCTAACCCAAGTCCTCAAACTCCGATAAAGAAAGATAAAACACGTAACAACCCGAAGGGGGTTGGGTGAGGGATGAGTGAAGGTGTCGGACTTCGGTCAGAATTTTACTTCTCGCACTAAGTGAACCCTGTCTCCGGTGGACCGAAGTCCCCAAATAAATTTTTTTTTTTTTTTTCGAGACTTTTCGACCCGAAAAATTTCCTAAAGGGAAGGATTTTCAGTTCTCCGGCTCGAGTCGTAACTCGTATAACAGAGAAACCTTTCCACACCCGCCAAACCACCACCACCCAGCCCCTCTCTGACACTTGGGGTCGGGACCTCGCACCCTTCACGAACGTCTGTTCCCCCGCCACGACCCCACGCCAAGTCTCTGTCCCCATAGTTTAAGGACACACGAGGGACGAGGTCCCTCCCGATCGACCCACCCCCGACCCCCGTCCAACGGTCTCCCACTCCCCCTCTACTCCAGTCTCCCGGGCCGTCACCTTCGGCTGGGGACCATACGGAAGTGGACAAACGTCAGGCGAGGGGCCCTTCTCTCCTACCGAGTCCCGCTGACCACCCCGACAGACGAACCGACGTAGTCGGGACACAGTTTGGTCACCTAAANACGAACGTCTGTTCCCCGCCACGACCCCACGCCAAGTCTCTGTCCCCATAGTTTAAGGACACACGAGGGACGAGGTCCCTCCCGATCGACCCACCCCCGACCCCCGACCAACGGTCTCCCACTCCCCCTCTACTCCAGTCTCCCGGGCCGTCACCTTCGGCTGGGGACCATACGGAAGTGGACAAACGTCAGGCGAGGGGCCCTTCTCTCCTACCGAGTCCCGCTGACCACCCCGACAGACGAACCGACGTAGTCGGGACACAGTTTGGTCACCTAAAGTCGTTCTACCATCTCGAGACTCCTTCCCCACTCTCAACAGTCGTACTTTTGGTAGTGGGGGAAACTCTTTCGTGGAGTGGAAAATTTCCTGATGGTCCCTCGGCTAAATGATCACACCACTCCGAACTCCGATATCGTCGGTCGAGACACACACACACACACACACACACACACACATACGTGTGAGTGTGTGTGAATATGAGTCTGGATCCCGACCTCGAGAGTCCCCATCGTGTGTAGCCAGAAAGAAACTCGTAGAAAGACTCGTTGGTTGCGAGAGGAAACGACCAGAAGGGTCTCTCTCTTCCGGTCCTTGAGTCGAGTCATAAGGAAAGAAATCCCGGTTGTCCAGTAATCTAGTTATTTTGTGTCCGGGGAGATGAGGAGACTGACCGGAGTCCGTCAATAGTCTGTGACCCGAACACGTTTCGCCGGTTCCCTACTGGGTTCACCAGTTGCCCGTCGTCCTATCACGACCGAAACCAGAAAAACCCAGGAACCCACACTGCCATAGACCCAACTTCGTAGAAAACGAAGTTCAGGTAAAACGGTCCTTGCCCAACGGGACAACCTCGTTACCCCTTTGGATATGAGAACCCTCCATATCACTAGAGCAGACATGTTTCCCTTTGAGATCTTTGTAGATCCCTTGAATATCCTCACTGGACCAAGGGAAGGGTGGGACACGAGGTTTCGTCGGGTAAGACTTCACCGCACCTCCACTCGAAGGGTATCCATGACCCCGCCACGACTCTGGTTGTCTTCTGTTTTGCGACTGACGAAACATGGACAATCTTCAGACATGTCTGTCCACCGACACCCGAGTCTCCCCTGTTCCTGCTTACTAAAGGTGAAATATTTTTGACAAAATACTTTCAGGTTCTCCGAAACAGCCTCCCAGAGCTCTCACCAGAAGAGTACTAAGTCGGAGGTGCATAAGAAATGAGGGACCAGAGCGAAATAATAAGAGAGGTAGTTGAGGTTGTCGGCGGAGCGGGGAGTCCTTCGGGTCGCCATGACAACGTTTCGAGAGAAGTAGACCGATTTGTCGTGTCGAATACGACTACTTTTTACCTAACACTCAAGACCCCGAAAAGACTCGAGTACACGTTTAGGTAGCGCACCCGACCGCACCCGAATCGTAAAGTACCAACGGAAAAAGAAAAATACCTTTTCAGTAGTCCCAAAGGGTCTAGACTCCTAGAGTTGACGGAAACGTAGTGACAAGAAGGAACTGTAAACCCGATCATAAATTTTTCTGGGTTCACTACAGACCCCTGAAGGACTGACTACCTGAATAGACCCTCTCTCTTTCCCCTAGGACTATTTAAGAGGATCTTTAAGTCAGGATCCACCTCGGGTACTTGAACCATTAAAAGGTCACACCCCTGAACTCGGGAGATCAGGAGACATGGGTCCGGAAAAGAACATTCAAATGTAATCATTGAGAATTTAGCTACCGTAATTATCGAGTCAGGAGTCGTAATTCGAGGTGTTACTCTAACGGGTAGGGAGGTTTTTTTTTTTCGTTCGGCGTCGTTTGGAGTTTAACAAAACCCGTACCCGATTCGTGGGAACCCCATTCCCACCAGACCAGGATGTCGGTTTTTTTAGGTAGTTGTTCCTTTTTAGTGAAGGACAGTTACTTCCTCACTATCCCTCAGTGTGACTCGTTCTCATTCCCCAATAGATACGGAAAAAGCCAGTCAGACGTGGAGGGGTTTCGCCCATGACACAAGAAATAGTCTTTCGGCACACCTGTCAAGGACCTCTCTCCTGTTACCTCTTTTTCCGGACAAAAAGACTACTTCGTCGACCTAACTATGTTCTGGATAGTCTTTGTACTTAGCCGGGAGCGTCACTAAAGTCGTGTGTCCAACAGGTTCGGACTGAAGGTCTCGTGACAAGTGGAGACACGGGACAGAGACGGGGCGGGATTACCAGTCCGGGGAAGGGTTGGAAAGACGGATAGACCCGGGCGGAAGGTATCTCGTGTCGTGAACGAGACGAGGCGAAGGTACTAGGAAGACCGTGAGAGAATCCACCGTCAACCTTAGAAGTGTGGGTCCAGTAAAGGACCTCCCTTCTGGAATGTAAATTCCAGGCTGTAAAGAATGGAAGGGTCATCGATTGTGTCGTAAAATATGTACCCCTCCATCCCCTGACCACCTACATAATAAGATTGACTCTACATAAGAAAGACGGCACCTTCAGTTAACCTTAAACTACGTCTCTTTCTTATTCCTGTTCGACGGGAAGGGGTAGATCAGCTCCGATACCAAAAAGTCACCAGTACATACCTACACTCTCGACCTGATATTTCTTTCGACTCACGGTTTCTTAACTACAAAAACTTTGCACCACAACCTCTTCTGAGAACTCTCAGGGACCCTGACGTTCCTCTAGGTTGGTCAGGTAGGATTTCGTCTAGTCGGGACCCACAAGTAACCATCCTGACTACAACTTCGACTTTAATGTTATGAAACCGGTGGACTACGTTTCTCGACTGAGTAAACTTTTCTGGGACTACGACCCTTTCTAACTTCCGTCCTCCTCTTCCCCTACTGTCTTCTACTCTACCAACCTACCGTAGTGGCTGAGTTACCTGTGCCCAAACTCATTTAAGACCCTCAACCATTACCTGTCCCTCCGGACCACACGACGTCAGGTACTCCAGCGTCTCAGTCTGTGCTGACTCACTGATTTGACTTGACTTGACTTGACGGGAAGGGGTTCACTTTTCTCCTGTTTCGAATGTTCAAACCTTCGGTCGTGAACTCCTGTCCCCGACACGTCCCCGGTCCGCCGGGTCCCTCTACCCGGAGGGAGGTGGTGGTACTGCGGGTAGAGACCCCTCTTTGTCTCCCTCCCCGTTCACTTTAAGTTTTACTCCTCAGCAGAGACTGTGTGCCTGACCATCCCACTCAAAAGAACCCTCGGACTTTTGGACACAAACTCGGGGTCGATGACAAATGATCGGTACACTGGAACCCTTTCGGTTGGTTTACCATTCAACGACTCTTAATCAACGTAATAACTATTATAACCTTCTTCGGTTGCACAAACCGAAGTTGTACAACCCTCTCAGTTCAGTCTAGACGGAAACGGAACAACTCATTTGACGATAAAGTCACGTCTACTCTCAAGAATTAAAGTCAAGGTCCTTGGGGAAAGGGATTGGAGGACAAAGAAAGTCGAAGTAGGGTGAGGTAGGATCACCGTACATAGGGAGACAGAGGAGCCCTGAAGACAAAAAGTGAGGGAAGAATAGCTTTAAAGAATAGTCAGTAAAATGTGAAATTACGTTGATTTCACTGTCGACTTCACAACAACGGAGGATTTCCTTAAAGACCTCTAGTTCCGTTCCCTCTCTCCGAAACGGAAGGACTTGCAGAACCTTTAGTGTACTGCTAAACGAAGTAGATGAGTGCGCAATCTAACCGGAAAGGGATATTGATGGTATAAAGTAGTTAAAGTCCCTTATAATAAAACAAAATAAAAAGATAAAGTTGTCGAGACTTTAGTCTAGACCTATGTAAAATATTAGTACCCACACAGTATGAGATTAATCGTGACAAAAGAAAAAAGTCACCAAGTCTTTTACGTAGGATGTTAGGTCCCACAATGTGTCTACGTTACATTGTGGTGAGACCTTCTCTATTGTCCTAAGTAGTTCTCCGCTTCCCCTTTTCCCTCCACCCTAGCCTAGTCCTTTGTTTCCGTATCTGATAAAGTAAAAGAAGGTGGAAAGTCAACGGGTCGTAATGGACCTATAAACCTAAGACAGGTAACTATAGTCGAAACCTTTCTAGACCTTTCAACCCATCCAGTTCCTCTTTCCTAGACCCCGGTAGAGAAACGTTACTTCCCACGGGTCGGAGAACGACCTTAACGACAGACCCCTTCCCGACCACAGGCCGGACCACCAGACTTACAAGGGGCTCACGAAGAAACCTACCTCCTTTCGACCAAAGACTACAGTTCCGTGAAAGGTACAACTCCAATAAGACTTTGTTTGTTTGTGTATTTATTTGTTTATTTGTCATCTTCGTACTAAATCTTTACGGTGGGAATTTTTAAGTTCTGCTCCTGTTAAGATCCTCAACTTTAATTCGGTCCCAACGTAAGGGTTTAGTAACAAGAAGGGTACCGAATCAAAAAGGTAGAAGTTTTTCGATTTAATAGTCTTTTAAAAAGGATCGAACGATGAACCCCTAAAAGACTCCCGATTACTCAAACTAGGGACCCAACCCTTTTACAGGACCTCCTCCCGTACCGTTGGGTGAGGTCATAAGAACGGATCTCTTAGAGTACCTGTCTCCTCGGCCCACCCAATGTCACATATCCCAACGTTTCTCGTCCTGTGCTGACTTCACTGAATCGTATCGTGTTACACAAGACCCTATAAATAGGTTGTAGTTGTATATACTTGTACTTCTCGAACTACCTCGAACTACCTCTTGTCAACAAGTAAATCTTTACCTTAGTTTAGTATCAAACGAATAGTGTCGAAGTTGGTGAGACCGAAATCAATATTGGGGTCACAGGTCTCAAACAAAGAAACCACACCCAGTCGTTTCCTAGACTTTTATGAAGTCAGTTTAGTAACTAATATAGGTAGGTAGGTAAGTAGGTAGATAGGTAGGTAGTAGAAAAGGTAGGTAGACGAATAGTTGGATGAATTGGAAGAAGGGAGGAAAGGCGGAAGGGAGGAAGGACGGAAGTCAGTAGGTGAGTAGGTAGGAAGGTCAGTAGGTCAGTTGTGCACAGTTGGTACACGATCCGTATCCTTTCGGTACTTGCTCTGTCCGGGACAAGATGACCTGACGTGTAGATTGGCCCCCGTATTTGGTGTTTATATGTGTGCTTATCCCAGCCCAGTCTCTTCCACTAACGAGTCTTCTCTTCATTGTCCGTCATCAGTCCCTGTTGTACTATACCCACCGACTCCTTCTGGACAGACTTTTCCATCGTACACGTCACTCTGGGCTTGTCGAGGTTAGTGACTCGCTTCTTGTGTCGTCTCCCCACTCATTTCTTCTGGCAGGACGCTACGCCTACTGAACCGAGTGAACTCCTAGTCTCTCTTCCGGCCACTCCGACCCTGCCTCACCTCCACCCCTCTTCCTGGACTCTACCCCTACCTCTCCACCCTCTGTCGGGTTCTTTTTCAGTGTGTTTCCGCAAGAGTTTAACTCCCAGAAATAGCACTTTTCGACGTTCACACAACAAAAAGGTCCGATCGTTTTTTCCAGACACAAACCAACAGTGACCCCCTTTTAAAAAAGGGTCACTAGTCTCTCACTCCTTCAACGACCTGAACAAAGGGTCTCGTCGAAGAGACCGAGCGTAAGAGGGACCGGGAGACCAACCTCCGAAGGAGGTAGGGGATTCCCCTTCGTAAAAGCACAAATGACCACCTCCTACTACACCTCTATCTTAAAGTGGGCGCAGACCCAGTCACCAATTACAAGAACAATAAGAACCCGTACAAACCCCCAAAACCTCACCTATAGGGTCGTGCAACGAAGGTGTGCGTGAGGGACGGGGAAGACGGACGTCGCGGAGACTGGGTCAGTCCCCAATGTAGACCCTAGTTTTGTGAGGACTGAGACTCGTGGGCTCCAGTTCTCACCCGACTCCTGCCTTGTGTACGTCACCTATTGGTAGAGTAATTTGTCGACTGGGCTCCCCGACCTAAAAAGAGAGAGAGATTCGTCTGTACCCTACTCCTATTTGAGACCACGTCTCTAGTGCAGACACTTACAAGGGTCTCCGACTCTTCTCCTGGTTCGATCCTTCTTCGGACAGACGATAGAGGAGAAATTTTGCACATCAATCCCTCCCCTCTCGCCGACGGGAAGTGGTCCAGAAACGGACGGGAAGGAGAAACGAGCCATCTACACCGGCCCCCGTCTCAGAAACGTGTGGAAAGGTCAGTGGAGAGACAGTACGAAAACAGAGGACCGTATCGGAGGATCTCTCTCGAAGGGACCGTAAGGGTCTGTAACAAGTTACGTTGTCTCCGGTCTTCGTAATACGGGTCGAACAGGGTAGGTCGTTCGTCTGTCTCACTCTCCGTCCGACTAAGAAAGGAGTTGTGTTTTGAAGAGATAGTACCGGGTCCCGTTCGAGTGACTTACGTTAGCAGGAGAACAAAAAGAGGGACCTAGGGGTTATTACAATCATTCCCGTAGACTGAAGAGCACCTTTTAAAGAACGTCGTCCAAGACCCTTAGATTAAGAGTCTTTCCCACGTCCTAAAAGAGCGGGTGTGGGACTCCCTATGGGACGTTTAGGACGGGACCGAAGTACCACCGTTGGCCATGTGTGACGAGCTGACCCACTTTGTCCCTCGAAGACTCGGAAGGGACCGTTAGGTCACCAACTGTCGAGTGGAAGGTCTCTCCCACTTCACATACCTCTCTCATTGTCCCTTTGAATGTAATGCTATATATTGTCTGTCGGTCACCCCTAAACGAGACACTGAGCCACTTGAGTCTGTCCCCGAGACACTGTTGGATCTCGTCACCCTAGTCCTCCCTCAACCCTTCCTCCAAGTTCTCCCTTCCCTGTATCCATGTGTGTGAATACCGACTAAATACAACTATAAACCGTCTTTTATTGTTTTAAGACATTTCGCTAATAGGAGTTAATTTTTTATTTAATTTTTTTTTTTTCTGAAGTGGAAGGGTACGTCCCCTACTCCCAACTAGGGACCAGTCCCTCGATTCTACAGTGTATGGAGAACCGGTTTTATTTTCTTTTTTTTTACTTTCTTTCTTTGGTTTTACATTTTGTCTTCGGTATAAAATTGTCTAAGTTATTTCTGATGTTTATCACGTGTAATTTTTTTTTAGAAATTTTCTACCACGGGGAAAAGGAAAAGGAACACTACTTCGTCAGAAAGATGATGTTGAGAACAAAATCTTCTTCTCTACAACAACAAGTCAGCGAGTCACCACAGGCTGACACTGGGGTCCCTGACGTCGAGCGGTCCGAAGGAACGGGGAGTGGTAGAGGGTCTCAAACGGGTTCAAGTACAAGTAACGAAGGCTCTCTCTCCTTTCCATAAACCCGACGTATAAACAGTAAACCGAATCGACCTACTATTTTGTTCCCACCCCAGACTGCCCAAAGAACTAGACTGAGACCTTAAAGAGGACCCTCCTCTCCGTGTGTCAGTAGGACCGAATCTGTACTTGATTCTGAGAGACACCGACTTGCTAGGAGGTGCCTTTCGTTTCGTCCGTTATTCTTCTTAGGGTGCGACAGGATCGTCCTACCAGGTCTCTTGAGTCCCACCCAACCCAGATGTGAACTTTTCTCCTTACATCTCAGTCCCGTTGACCCGACCTGCTAGGTCCGGTGTTCGAGGACACGGCCCTTCTACCCCCGATTTCATACGAAACCGAACTTGATACGTGTGTTAACACCGTAGAGAGGTAGGAAGGGGTTAGGAAGAGGAGGACGGAGGGGGGTGGAGGGGAGTTTGTTCGAGTCGCAAACGTTTCGTAGATCTTCTACTCTTACCCTTTAGTACTTTTCACGATTAGTACTAGAGACTTATCGACTTAATAAGAACGAAAAGATGTTGTGTACAACTGGACCTTTGGAGCCGAGGGAGGTTTGGAACCATGTGAGAGTTTGACAAGTCTTTGACCTTCGGGAGTCCACCTTATAGACGGACGGTTACGTTCTCTATACCCAAACTAGGGACCCAGACTAGGGACCCAACCTTTCTAGGGGACCTCCTCCTTTACCGTTGGATGAGGTCATAAGAGTGGACCTTTTGACGTACCTGTTCTCCTCGGACCACCCGATCAGGTTCCTCAGTGTTTTTCAGTCTGTACTGACTCATGCCGTGACTACTCCATCCTCTTCCCTCGGAATGTTACCGAGTGTGTTCTACTTCGAGATGAAATAAGTCAGTGATTGCTCTAAGTCCTCGTTGGTAATAAAACTATTAGTTCTTAGATCCCGTCCTCTGTCATCTGACCCAGACGAGTGTTCCGTCCTTTTGTGGCAAAGAAATAGGAAAGAGTTTCTGTGTGATGTGTCGAAGGAACGTCTCCGGGGTAGACGTTCTGGAGGAACGTCCCGGTTTGAGTGAGTGACTCTCAAGTGAATTGTTAGGATCGTCTCGCTCCTAAGAGTGCTTCCCACCTAGAGTTTTACTTCTAAATTTGTCAAGCACAAAGTAAGTCGTTTCGTTCGTAGGAAGAGACTTTTGCACTCGAAACCTCTCAGACGAGAAATTCTTTATCATGGTGAGAAAGGTTCCTCGACGGACTAAGTAAACCAAACTTAAGTTCACTGTGTTCCCGTAGTTAAGTCAAACCCTTTTATAGTGAAACGGGCGTTGCACAGAAACTCAGCTGAACACTGTAACGACGTCGAGATCCTCGTTGTGCGAGAGATTAAACTCTCGACACTGGTGATTATTTCTTTATCTTCTCCATTTCTATCACTCACCGAACATGAGTGCGTAACAAGTTGACACTCCCCTTACTGCATGCCTCCGGTATGATGAGTCGACGGTGAACTGCGAGGGTGGAAACACGTGTCGAGGACAGGGGGGTAATAAGATGTTGAATAAAAAAAGACATTAAATAAGAATAAATTTTATCCTTATTCCATTATTATTTTACGATTGTCATTATTATTTTATCCGAGGCACGAGTACATCGGATCACAAAACGGAATCTACCGTCATAATAACACCGTCTATAACGTTAAAGGTTATAGGTAAGAAGAAAAAACATTAAGTCCCAACTAAAGTCTTCCGTTGTGTGGACAGATTTTGATGTAAAGGGTCGTGGGTGACGTCCATCCCTACTGGTACACTGTGTCAAGATGGGTTACTGTATATTCATCTTCCAGGGACTATGCTGAGAATCTGTCCTCCGTCTCAGTCACATGGAAAACGGAGAAAAGAGAGAAGATAAAAGAGGACGGACTTCACACCTATTATGTTCACAAACTTCACTTTACTCCGACGACCGTACTCCAACTTCTATAAGAGATTTCCACCGACTTACCGTTCTATCTCCCCGACTCCAGGGACTATTGTGTGATCTCGCAAGTATGGTCGGGACCTTAATACTGGAGACTTGAAGAACGTGGGAACGATGTTTGTCATTGTAACTGCTGTTGACGCCACGACCATCGTTACAAGGGACACACTGAGACTAAACTCAGGCACTGGTGGTTATTTTTCTCTTTTCGGGACAAGTCGTTTCACTGAGTCCTAACCCATGGTAGGGGTCGAATACACCCATGGTTGGCTCGTAAATCACTTAGTAAGGGTTCTGGAAGTGCCACAGTCGGTCCAATGCTCTCGAGTCGGAACGACGACTGAAAGGTTTAGACGGGAGATGGTGGAGGGAGGAGGAAGGTGTATATCTTAGAAGAGTAACAAAGTCGTTGACATAAAATGTAAAGAGTTTGGGCTATGAACGACCCATTACAGTGTAAAGGAAAGTAAACAGACTTTTAGGATAGTGATTTAAAGCTCCGCAAACGGGAGTTTCTTAGGTCTAGAGGAACCTGTTTACTGACTAAGGTCTCGACCCCGTCCCTTCAACTCCACTCAAACCCTACGAGAGGACACCGTCCTCGTTCCTTCTGAGTCCCTAATTACCACGAGGGAGCCTCGTTACGCCCTCGGTAGGACTTCCCGGGAGCCACGTGGTCCTAATCTATGAAACCCGTAGTTTTGTGTTTTTAACAGTAACTTACGGTACGTAGCGTAGACACTGTAAGTTACTTGGATGCTACTATGAGTGTTTTGTCTCCTTCGGTCCTTTTCGGTGGTAGGCGTGAGCTCCATCCCGAATATTTTGAGGAATGAACCTTGTAAACATAATTTCTCTTTACCTCCTAACGGACTCCTTTATTACAGACGTGGTTCTAACTTGTTTTCTCATGGTACTTCGGGCACTTCGTCCACTGCTAGTGTCTCGTCTCTCCCTCTACCCGGTCGCTTGAACCGCTAGGACCGTTTCCCGTGCCTCACACCTCTGAGGGGCTCCGGAGGGTCCCGGACCGTGACTCCGGGGTCCCGGTAGTCCGACCTTACCTCGCCCCCAATCCGAGTGACGGTGAGACGACAGAAGTCATTCTCTAGTGACTCATTTATTATGTTTACGGTCCGGGTTGGGGTCTGCAGACCTGGGTGGTCGGAAACCAGACTTTCGAAAGAGAGGATCGCACGACACTAAAAGGTAAGCCGGTGGTGAAGGGGCCACCGTAGGAGACCCAGTCGACCTCCGAACGACCGCAAGGTACCCGCCCGTAGTGGAGGGACCGAGGGCAGTGATCGAGACTTACGGGGGTCCTTTCGAGACGGTTCTACGCGACTCCTTTGGAGAGTAGCCGTCGGGGTACACCAAAGGTTCTGCTGTCCGGGTCTATGAAACTAGGAGCACATGAAAGAGGTGTCCTGTAGGGGTCGGGTTCTCGGCCCTGCAGACCGGCGGCGGGAATCGGTGCAGACCCCCTAGGTAGGGAAACCGGAGGTAACAGTGGTTCCGCCTGGGGGTACCTGGTGTAGCTCCAGTCTCGCGAGTGTCGTCTCAGCCGTCGACGAGTAAATCGTGCCCTCACTCTCTCCGTCCCCAAGAAACCTCTTGGCTCGGGGTCTCGATAAATCCCGCTAGTCGAGGTCCCTCCTGTTAGTCCCATACTTTTCCTCGCTACGCAGGTTGAAACCTTTTTGGCACGAGTCTTAGTGACGGTGGACGGGACAAGGTATTTGGAGTTGGTTTCCGGCCACACACTTTTGGTCCCGACTAGACTGGTGAAGGTCTTGGAGTCTTCTCCGTGTGTGATCATTGTTTAACACCGACCGAACCTGTCAAAATTACGGATAAAAAAAAAAGAAGAAAGAAAGTTCCGACACCATTGATAAGGGTCTAATTACGTTGGTCCGTCTGAAGAACCTCCGTCTGCCCTACCGTTTAAAGACCTCCCGTTTCTTGTCCGGCATAGACGTTAGAGTTTGGGGTGTGGGAGGTTAAGGTTTACTCGAGCCCCCCGTGGGTTATTCATGATCAACTACTATTACTACCGGTGCCCGGATCAATCTACAACAAAATTAATCCGAGTCCGATGTCCGGAGTAATGGGGATTACACCGAAAATACACCCTAAGATTTCTTTTTTTTTTAGGTTCTTAGAAGATAACTTCTATAATTTCTTCTATAATAATCGTTCCGAAAACCAGAGTATCTGAAACTTGTTGGTTGTTGTTTCTAATATTAATTGCAGTGACGTCGGAGAGAGGAATTTTATATAATTGTTATATCGATTAATCGTTATACAGGAGTAAACCCGACCTGTCGACGTATAATAATAGCTGTTACGAACAAAGGAAAGACGTCTAATTTCCGTCGGTGCGACGTAGGTCCGTATACCGGTGCGAGGAAGGTGTAATTTTGTGAGGCAAAAGAAGAGGGGTGCTATTTGTGTGAGCCCCGAAATAGACACGGCCCGTAGCTAAAAACAGACCTTACAAAGGTGTGCAGATTTTTATTCAAGTTCTTACGGTACCCACCATAAAGTTTCCCTTCTCGTGTTCAAAGGGACAAACCCCTCTTTTTTTCCTATTTTCCCGTGTCACTAATAGAAAAGTGTACTAACCCCCGCTCGCGAGGGTCCTTCTCTTTTAGTTTCCTACTTGTTACACTTAAAGTCCGTCTTTTCGACGGAAGAGCTCTCCACTACCCCCTACGAGCGAACAAGAATCCTGAGTCCTTCTGTCGACACTCTACCACTGGTGTCCGGACCGTGGTCGACCACCACCTTCGAACGAGTCGTGTCCTACCCTCTCTTCCTTGGTCTAGAGACCCCCCTTCAGGCGTAACAACTTCTGCGGTTACCACTCCAACCGGTGGAAGACGACCACACACTACCATTAGTGTGGGGAAATCCATCGTCCTCGTCTCGTCTGTAGGTGCCGACATACACTGTCGTTCGTACTTGTACGTTACGGGGAAACGTCCTTTTCTGTTTGAGGACCGTCTCCCTTCACCGGTATTGACATGAAGCTAGAAACGACAGCCTGGGACTTCTACTGGGACCCTCGATCACTGGGTCCGTGCAGTACAAAGTCCTTACGTCCTCATAGAGTAGAACCAACCCTTACCTCGGAAGACAAGTTTCAGACTGATTATCGACTCCTTAGAAGGTAAAACCCCCGTCTTACATAGTCTCCCGACAAATGAGATCCCGAACCCTCACTGGAGCGAATACTAGGGCCCACTACGAAACTTACAGACTGAGGAACGTGAACCCGTGTCTCGACCGAGGTCTCCCCCTCCCCGGTGACTACTCTCAGAGGGTGGGGGTACGAAGAAAGAATTAACTTCCGAGAACCCCGGTCGACTGTTTTACCCTCAGTTGCGGGGTGATCAAGCAGAACCTATGAAGGTATTTGTCGAAACTAGAACTTTTACACGCCTAATACCCACTAAAAAATTCAACACGAAAAGAGGCGACGACCGTTTCTTTCGTCTCCCTCCCGGTGGGCCCGGGACTCAGGAAGTACAGGACAATCTGATTTCTTACCTGTCTTTACCCTACACTTCATAAGAAAGTTCAGATTCTTTTGTACATTCTTCGTCTCAAGTTCCGACCCTTCGGTTAAATCGGTTTCTATGGAAGTACGTAGTAGACTTGGTAGAGACGGTTACCTTCACCTACCTCTCTGACACAAAAGGTCTTAGGACGAGCACCCTCTACTACTGGAACGAATCTGCTCTGTCAACGTATTTATTGTAGAGAACTCCACACTCTATGCGCACAACGGGTGAGGGGGACGGGCCGCGGGAACATTCGATTCCCTTCCGGAACAGACGACTCACAACTCTCCCCCTAAACTTAAATTCCCGACTTAAACTTGAACGAGTCCCTAGCTCGTTGTCCAGTTCGCACCGGTGGTCCCCCGAAGCCGGTACACCTCTAGTCGGAGGGGAGATTCGGTTTCAACTTCGTTTATAAACTACTTACACCTAATAACACCTAAAAATTTTAACACGAAAGAGGTAATAGACCCTTCCTTTTGTCTCACCATTTGAGAGGTCTAGGAAAAGGTCCTGGGTTCAACGGCTCTGTAGTTTAATAATCGCACGGATTTCCCGGGTCGACAGAATTCAGGAGGGTACTGGTCTCCTTCTCGTGTCTTGTCCTGTTCCTCTGGGGTCTCCATCTCCGGGGGACGTCACTACGCCACAGAGGAGTGTACTGTTCCCCCTGTGGGTTCTGGTTCAGTTCCGACGACAAGACGAGAGTCTTGGACCCTCCGTTCAGTTTCCCGTTTCTGACCGTCTCAAGTCTGACCGGACCCCCCACCCCTACCGGGCTCCCAGGGAACGGGTCGATAACAAAATTAATTCTTCTACCTAAAGAGAGTTGTGGGTTTCACTTCTGGGTAGTGACTTTGGATGGTACTTAAAGAGACGAGATTCATGGGACATTTGATCCAAAGATCTCCCTTGACCTGGAAGTGGAACCTTAGGATCTTTTCCCGAATACTACAACTCCTTCCCCGGACCCGGTCCTCCAGACTCCGGACCCAGAGACAGGACGGAACGGGGATGGATCAAAACACTCGAAGCCGCTCAAGAACATGGAAACGTGGATCTAACCATCCCAAACGCTTTTGCAGGCGTCTAAGGAAGACATTGACAGATACGGAACCCACCACCAGACGATGTGACAGAAACGTAAACCAGTGTACTGAATGACTCCGACTACCTGTTCTCATTCGTCTCTATTTACATATAACCTCGAGATGAAAAAAAAAAAAAAAATTAACGAGAAACCTTAGGACTCTAGTGATGCACTTCTCCGGACCCGATCGCACACCCTACTCCTGTCTATCCAATTTGTTTATTAGATGGGATCTGATTTGTCGGTCGGTTACTGAACAGTGTGTTTACCTCTGATACAATCTGGTAGACCGGGGTTGACTCGATTAGGTCTCATCTTTTCGGTGGGTCAACTGGGTATCTTAGTACTCTTTGTCATTTGTAACGCCAAATTCGATTACTTAAGTCTCACCAAACAATGTGTCGTCTTCGATTGACTATGTCCCGGAGTCGATAAAGAAGACATTTTACCCATACCGTTGTAGTCTACTCTTGATCTCTTTTCGAGGGTTAGGTAGATAGACTGGAGGATCCTTACCTGAGGAGTTCTTTGTGAACAGGGTCTTTTTTTTTATAAAAGATTACTAATTTCCTTTTATCAGTTATGGTTTTCCGATTTTTGTAGTTTAACTCCCACTCCTTTAATTTCTTTTTAGACTACCAAGACTTCCGTCCGTCACGTTTACAATAGAAGGAGACGTGGAAGGGGGTAGGGAGGTGGACGGCTGAGTTTCGACCCAGTCTAGACGACTTTTTGTAGGGGGACGACTGACAAAGGTAGTAAGCGTCCCCGACGAGACAAGTGTCGGGGTGTCGGTCACAAAGTTTCTAAGCCTCGACTCTGAATTGTTACGAGGGAGTGTGAAAGTGCTACGTGGACACACCGAGACAACCGACGGTCTTTGGTCATTACGAGTAAATAACCCCTTGGGGATGACTGTGATATTTCGTTAATGTCTCGGTAGTGTCCGGCTAGTACCGGACTCCACTTCTCTTTCGACATGGGGTGGTCCTGGCCAGGGGAGAGGGTCGACGGCTATGTGTAACAAGAATAAACCTGACGACAAGACAAGAGGAGGTCCCTTTGACAAACTAGGGACGAACCTTTCGACCGTCGACTACGCTGACACCCGGGGCCTGAAGCGAACCGATTAGAAAAAGATATTTACCTACCTCTAGACAAGATCAGTATCCAAGTGAGTTGTCCGTAAAACACCCGTAGACGAAACCCGGTCCACGGCACTCGGACACCACTCCGTCAAGTCGTCGCATATGGAACACTCCTCTTTACTAGGTTTGAACCTTTATTTCGTCTTCCTACCAACGCTCAACTAGTCAAGGGTCGTCTCGTATCATACTGTCCGGACAGGGACCAATGAAAAGATCCTCTTACCTGGAAGCAAAGTGAATAATAAATGATAACGAATCCCGAAGGGGCCACCACGATCACCATTTCTTGGGTGGACGGTTACGTCCTCTGTGTTCTCTGCACCAAACCTAGGGACCCAACCCTTCTAGGGGACCTCCTCCTTTACCGTGGGGTTAGGACATAAGAACGGACCCTCTAGGGTACCTGTCTCCTCGGACCACCCGATGTCAGGTATCCCACCGTTTCTTGTCCTGTGTTGGCTCGTTGACTCGTATTTGTGTGTGTGTGTGTGTGTCTGTACGTGTGTGTGTGCGTGCGTGTGTGTATACCGAATCCGATTTTCAATGTACACTTGAACCTCTAAAGGTGGGACATCTTTATATTAAATAAAAAACCAGACCATCTTTGTTATTAAAACAATTTACAAGAGTAGTATTCCCTATTTTAAGGTTCATACACTCCACTACCTACAATTGATTTGAATGACATAATTAGTAACTGTTCCATAGTATAGAGTTTAGTAATACGATATATGGAAGTTATATGTGTTACAATATCTAGTTAATATAAAGTTGTTTTGACCCCCTTTTTGTTATTATTATCCCAGTAACAGGGAGGTTTAGATGAGACAGTACTAAAAGAGGTGATTAAAATATTTATAGACAAGGAGTGTTCACGAGTTGACCGTGATCGTAGAAGGATCAAGAGAGTAATCGATCAAGTTATTTCGAAACTGTTCATAAGTAAAATAATAAGTAAATCCTGGTACGGTGTACAAACGCCCTAGAATTAAGAGATTGGTCCCTAGTTTGGACCCGGGGGACGTCACGTTGTGTATCAGGATTTGGTGACCTGACGGTTCCTTAAGACCTGTACATAGGTAAAATGTTCTCTGAGAATACTTTTAGTATAGACCTGTTCCAAAACAGAAATTCTGAAGTCGGAGGTCACCCCTTCAATTCTTTACGAACGTACACTTTACGGGCCCTCTTTCACCCTTTAAGAAATTCTCCCTTCCTCAAGTTGCATTCCTTGATTTTCGTAGGTATGAAGCTTAGTACTAAGACGTCGAGTGGTAGATGACTTAGAAATTGTTATTGGTAAATTCCAAGAAAGTAAAAGAGATTTTCTCGGAAAAGACCTATGAACAGATTACGTGATTGTTCTTCTTTGTTCATTCCTCTTCATACCAGACATTCGTCCTGAAAAACACCCAAAGAGGAGAATGACCTTTCTCGTCTGCCGGTTCGTAGTCGACCGTCTCCCGGGGGTGGTCTGGTGAAAGTCGGTGACATAACTACAATTGAGGAACTGGGATATGCTAAAGAATAAGACTGGGGTCTTTTTGTTTCGTGAACGATCAAAACAAAAACTATTTCTAGTAAGAGGGTGACTTCGAGTCAATCGACTCCAAGTTCCTTTCTCTTCTGTCTCGAAGAATCCCCGAAAGAAAACCCCCACCAGTACTTTCCCCCACGTGGTCTCGTGTACGAATGTACGACGATGAGAGGGGTTCTATTTGTAGGACCATGCTCCCACACAGACAGACTTGGACCCGTCTTTTACGTACCGGAACTCCATACACACTGGATCCCTCGAATTACTTTCTTGTCGACTGTCTACCCACCTGTTCCTCCGACCTTTGGTGGTTTCTACGACTCCTCAGGTCCCGGCCATTTCGGTCCCTCTAGAATATGGAGGTCCGGACCTCTCCGTTCCTCTCCCTCGCCAACGACGAGGGGCTACGCTCCCCACACACACGCAGACATGTGTCCGGAATGTTTTATGACTACGGAGGGATAAGAAGGAGAGGAGAGAAGGGTACAAATGACAACCGGTTAAGGTTAGTCTTCGAGTTCTAGTTCCCTCAGGCAACTAGACTATGTATGTCTAGTGCATCGACTCCGTGTGCTATCCTACCCCTTCCGACTCCCCAGTCAGATCTCCCCACTTACCTTCTGTTACCCGTGTACCCTTCATAGATCCTGTTTTGTGTGATGGTGGGTCCGGTCCGGATCCCGCGATCTAGATTAGAAGTGTTGTGGGGGACTTCGTCTGTACTCACGAACACAAGGTTGCTCCTCCTTTAACTTAAATTCTCCGGAGACCGATCGTCTCATCCGTGGCGTTGGGACAAGGAAGGTGACATACGACAGGATTAAAGAGAGGGTCCCCAATAGATCTCATTCTCTCAGACGTCGGTGGAACTTAGAGGGTAGAAGAGAGTGACGTCGAAGGTGAGTCCGTTGCCCAAGTTCCCCGGACGAAGTTCTTGTGACCGGTCGTCTTGTAACGACTAAATTAAGAGTCGGGACGACGGGATGAAACAAACGATACCCCATGACCGGTGTAAAAGAATCCTCTTGATAGGTCTATGGTCAGGTCGGGTTTCGACGAACCGAACACGTCCGACTACGGGAGTGTCCCAGTCATTCACGACCAGTTGTGTTTCTCGACCATATTGCTCGTGCCTGATGTTGCCTACGACCGTTTCGCTACTACCTTTTTCTGTCCTTACTTTGCCGTGTAGTATGAAGCACGTTCACAAGACTCCAGACGTCGTTCAGAGCGCGTACGGGTGGAAGTTCGACACTTGTACGCACCGGCAGGGACCTACGGTCGACGACACAATGGGATGACGTGAGAGGTTCCGTGAAATCACATTCTCATTTTGGCGAAATAAGAAATACAAACAAACAGAAAATACATGTACAGTAAACACACTTTTCATAAATTTGGATAAGGTCATGGCATGGGATATCGGTTAACACAATCAACCCATGGATCCGATTGAAACAACCTGAGCCCTTGTTTAACCTGAATGTTTACGTAAGAACTTACCTTAGACAAGTGTATCATTCGTCCCCTGAAATAAAACCCCTCGGTCTACTCCGTCTCTTACCTCTTTTATCCGGTGTTTCTCGTCCCGGGGTGTGATAACGAAACCTATAATCGAAATCCTCAGTAGTGAAAGAAGGACTCTAAACGATTCGTAAACCCCACTCGAAACTTTCACTGTCCCTGAGTTTACCGGTAGGTGTCGTCTTATATATTCCTTCCATATACGTATTATATCAGTATCTTACTTTGTAATAGTCACTTAAAGTGTTTGTACTACAACTTGTTTCCTTTGGTCTATTTTGCATACCAAGATAAATATATTTCAAGTTTTCGTCCGTTTTGATTCATTACGACAATCTTCAGTCCTGTCACCACTAGGACCCCTACGACCATTAGTGTTCCCTCGGGACGCCACCCCACCCCCACCCCCCGTCCGGTGTTCTCGGTGTAAGACAAAGAAATTTTTTTTTAATAAAAATAAATAACTAAACCGACGTGACCCAGAATCGACGTCGTACACCATAGAGATCAACACTGTACACTCTAGGTCAAGGGACTAGTCCCTAGCTTGGACCCGGGGAACGTAACCCTCGTAGCTCAGAATCGGTGACCTGGTGGTCCCTCCAGGGGTGCAAGATGAAGACCTCCGACCAATATGTTGCACAAGTGAAATCCCTTGAACAACTTGACATGCACATACTACACACGAGGGAAGACATACGTGTTCTGAATGGACGACTCGAATTTATTGATGATCTCTGTGTTCCCCTTTATTTCGTCTTTTCCTGAGTACCTCTTTACCGTGAACCTTTCCAGTGTCTCTAAAAAAATTCTACGGTTTGAACGACAATGACGATAAAAGACTTAATATTTCCTACGTCCTTTTATACGAAAAAAAAAAAATTGTTGTCTCCCGGGGGTGGAACCAGGTAATAAAGGGACACTGGATCACAAAAGTGGAGATTTTCCTCCTCGTATAGACTCGTGTTCGTGAAGAGAGGGAAGTACTAAGGACAGAGGGTAACCGGCAAGGATCCTGAGTGAAATGGAACTATGGAAAGGAGAACTTACAAACGAAGAGTCGGGTCGAAGATAGATGGAAGTGGTATTGGTCGATGTGGAGGTTGGGGAAAAGGCCGCCGTTGAGACACCATCAGAATAGGTTTGTGAGTAATACCTAGTAGAGTTAGTTACGGAGGGTTTCGAGGATGGTCTACCCAATGGTAATAGTAGTGGGGGCAACATGTCTCCTCCTTTGACTTCGACTCCTACAATAGTTTCAGTGGTCGAGGATTTCCCAGGTCGACCCCGACTGGTATCGACGTTTTATACCGACTCTGTCCACCCCCGAGTAAGACCTGGGTACCTCTGTTCTCTTTCGTCGACCGCAATCGGTTTCAGTGTCCCTTCTTACGGTCATGAAGAAGGTTGGCTGGGTCACAGTTCTTACCGGTCCTCCCTGAAGGGACCGTCAGGTCACCACTTCTGAGGGACGAAGGTGACGTCCCCCGATACCCAAACCAGGGACAATCCCTTAGATTCGAGGACGTACGGTGAGTCGGTTTTTTTTTTCTCTCTCTCTCTCTTTTAAAGAACTTGACTTATTTATACGTTTGTGTTACAAGTGAATTAAAAAAAAAAAATTTGTCACCGGTCCTATGTCTCCCTCTAGGAACTAAGACCGGTCGTCGGAGAGGTTTTTGCAGGCTGAAGTCCTCCCGACCCCTCCCACTACGTAAGTCGTAGTCAAAATTTCGGTAAAAAGTATGGATGTTAGGGTGTCCTTTTAGGTCGAGCAGGACTTTTGTCAATGTGGTCGAGATGGTCCGCCCTCGTCCCATACTCGACCCAGATTCTTAAGTCACGGGAGGAAAATGTCCTACCCCACGTCCCCTACCGACCCCTCCCCGGTCGTGTGTTTTCCCACAGACCCGCCCCGGGTCTTACGCTCTAAGGACCAAGGACCGGACCCCGAAAAGGCTCCCTTGACCGACGAGACCACCGTCTCAGGACGACGAGGGAGTCGGGGCGGGGTTGTTCAAAGGACTCTGACTTCGTGTTTTGCAATCCGAAAGGGAAACCTCAACGACAGAGTTTTACTTAGACCTGGAACTATTTACGAGAGACTCAGCTATCTACCTATTTCTTTGGTTTAAAGTTTCGGGTTACCCACACCCGTGTCAGCTGAGGGACGCCAAAGTAAGTCCCGGTGGTACGGACACCATATGTGACACGTACCTTGTTTTCTCGGACCACCCCCCGTTCGTACCCGACTTTGGTTCGGACCTCCTGTACCACAGAAGAGGGGACTCCCCCACGGAACGACATTGAGTCTGTCTCCGATTATCTTCGGGAACCCAGTTTCCGGAGACAGAGGAGATGGACGTTTCGGAAAGGAAGGGAACCATTGTGTCTTGTGAGGATACAAAGGAATGTTTGGGACACTTCTATGGGAAAAGACACTTCGGAAGGGACTACGAGTCGTCTTAGTCAGAGAGAAACAAGAGGAGAGAAAACATAAAATATGTACATGTATACAGCGAGTCAACACAGACTGAGAAACACTGGGGTACCTGACATCTGAACGTTCGGAGGAGACAGGTACCCTAAAAGGGCCGTTCGTATGACGAGGAAAAGAAACATAAAAATATGTAATAATCTTGAAATAAGACCTCTTCCGTTACCGTGGGGTGAGGTCATGAGAACGGACCTTTTAGGATACCTGCCTCCTCGCACCACCCGACGTCAGGTACCCCAACGATTCTCAGCCTATGTTGACTCGCTGAAGTGAAAGTGAAAGTACGTAACCTCTTCCTTTACCGTTGGGTGAGGTCACAAGAACGGACCTTTTAGGGTCCCTACCCCCTCGGACCACCCGACGACAGATACCCCAGCGTGTCTCAGCCTGTGCTGACTTCACTGAATCGTCGTCGTCATCGTCTTGAAATAAGTAAAAAACAAGTCACAGACTGATTATGTCCGTGCGTTTTTGATTGACTTGACGTTTGTCGACGTGTTCCCCATTTAATGTAATCGGTGTAATCGAAGAAGTTCAGGTAAGTAGGAATCACTTTCAGTGAGTCAGTACAGACTGAGAAACACTGGGGTACCTGATATGTCAGGTACCTTAAGAAGTCCGGTCTTATGACCTCACCAATCGGCAAGGGAAGAGGTCCCCTAGAAGGGTTGGGTCCCTAGTTTAGGTCCAGAGGACGTAACGTCCGTCTAAGAAATGGTCGACTCGGTGTTCCCTTCGCGTTCTTATGACCTCACCCATCGGATAGGGAAGAGGTCCCCTAGAAGGACCGAGTCCTTAACTTGGTCCCAGAGGACGTAATGTCCGTCTAAGAAATGGTTGACTCGATAGGCCCTTCGGGGGGGTTTAGTCCGAAATAAAGTATCTGGATAGAATAGAAACCCACGAGTCAGTGAGAAGTCAAAGTGGACTGAGAAACACTGGGGTACCTGACATCGGGTGGTCCGAGGAGACAGGTACCCTAAAAAAGTCCGTTCTTGTGACCTCACCTAACGACAAAGGAGGAGATCCTAGAAGGGTTGAGTCCCTGACTTGAGCGCAGAGGACACAGAGGACGTGTCGTCCACCTAAGAAACCGGCGACTCATAAAACCGATAAAGATTTTAAGGAGACGGTAGCAGGATCAGGTCCGATGGTAACAGTGAGAGACGGAAAGCTTAGAGTCGAATTTATAGTGGAGGTCTCTGCCTCCTGAAGACGTTAGTAATTCCTGACAGGGAGGGGGTTCTCTCAAGGGAAGGTAGTGAGACGCATATGGGAAGTGTGAGAGTCGGTGTTCTGTTCTGATAAGGTATATGTTTGTTTTGACAGGATACGTCAGACGACAGCCGGGGGTAGTCTCGTAGTCGAGGAACTTTACCCCGAAGACAGACAACACAGCGAAGACACAGACCCGTGAATCGGGTCTCGGACCGTACACCATCCTGGAGTGACGACGGTAGACCTACCTACCTACCTACGTACGTACGTACTGATGCACCTGTTCGTCCTAAAATTTCAGACTATCCGATCCGTACGAAAGGAGTGGGACGCACAGACTTTGATGTCGACCCAGGACCCCGCACCCCCACTCCTTCCAGAGAGACTGAACCAAGAACCGCACCAGAGATGACCGGATTGCTGGTGTACAGAACCATACCAGTGGTCGGGGGTTCAGTGCAGTACTCGGCATGGACCACGGAGGGAAACGGGTCTCTCTCTTACACCTTTTGACACGGCCCCCACGGTTGGCACTGTGGCAGACCCACCCTGACTAAGTGACGAGGTGTGGGTCAGTCGCACCGCTCCTCGGCGGGACCTCCTCGGAGGCCCCTCGTGTCCCAACCCTTCGTCCCCCGTACCCCTCCCAACCCTCCCCGTCTTTCCTCTGCCCCTTCCTCCTTCATGTCCCAGGGTCCCTACGACAAGAAACCTTAAGTGAAGACTGGGACTTGTGAAAGACTTAAACGAAGAGAAGTCACAGTTTATCAAGATTCTGATATAGTTACATATAGGAATGTGTATGACTAAGTAGTTACGTGTCTGAATATACATGTACTTACTTACTTACTTCAGCGAGTCAGCACAGACTGAGAAACACCGGGGTACCTGACATCGGATGGTCCGAGGAGACAGGTACCCTAAAAGGTCGGTTCTTATGACCTCAACCAACGTTAAAGGAAGAGGTCCCCTAGAAGGACTGGGTCCCTAGCTTGGGCCCACAGGACGTAACGTCCGTCTACGAAATGGGAGATTCGGTGGTCCCTTCAGGATTCACATATATTTATATATAAACGCACATATTTGTATACACATATATATTTACATTTTTGATAAATAAATTATATATATGTGTATACCTATATACACGAAGGGACCACCGAGTCCCCATTCCTTAGGTAGACGTTACGTTTTTTACGTCCTCTAGACCTAAACTAGGGACCCAGCCCTTCCATGGGACCTTCTCCTGTACCGTTGGGTGAGATCATAATAACGGACCCTTTAGGGTACCTGTCTCCTCGGACCGTCCGATGTCGGCTACCCAGTGTTTCTCAACCTGCACTGACTCACTGAATCGTGCGTACGTGTACCTATACGCACGAAGTTATCATTAAAGACAAAATTAAAAATGAAATTAAAATTTTATAGGATTTATCGAGTGAGAAAGGGTTGGTTCGAGTCTCTTTTCGACCATTAAAGACAAAATTAAAAATGAAATTAAAATTTTATAGGATTTATCGGGTGAGAAAGGGTTGGTTCGAGTCTCTTTTCGACCATTATTACACCAATAGTGAAACTGAATGTCCAAGAGTTTCACACCAGGAGTCTGACCGTGGTAGACCCTCGAACAAGTTTTACGACTAAGAGTCCGGGGTGACAGTGGGACGTCTTAGACTCAAAGACCCCACCCCGGGTCATCGGACACAAAATTGTTCGGGAGGGACACAAAGACTACGTCCGGTTACAGACTCTTTGAGTCGTGTTTGTGTCCATTCTACTCCTCACCCACCGACTCGACGTCAATCCTCGACAAGAGGACCCCAGTGAAATCGTGTTCTTTACTCCAGGTCTGTTACTACCTGAGAGTTTCCCGACCACGTGAAAAGAATTCCCTCTACACTAGTCCCTTTATCATTTCCGTGGGGTCGAGGTCAAGTCGGACCCCTCTGGGAGACTCGTCGGTCCCTAGGGGGGTGTTACTCTTGTGGTACTCCTCTTCCCGTCTGGGGAACGGAAGACCCAAGGACTCAGTTCACTGTGAGTGGTACCTGTCTCCCCGACTCCTCTACTTTGGGCCTTCTGACCCTCGTGGGACTTGTTACTCTGAGTCGCCGGGCGCACGGGGTCGGAGGGACCCGGGGACGGAGAGGGTGAGTGAACCCGTCGGTCCGGGGTTCACCCCGGCGCCTCGAAAAGGTCGACTAAAGAGAGGGGGTACGACACACCCGAGCAGAAACTTGTCCAGGTATCCCTCCCTGTCCGAACACAGGTCTACCCGCTGACCCATTTGAAAAGGTCGAGTCTCACGGACGTCTCCTAATTTGTTCCGGGTCTTCCCCCCGGGGTTCGTCCGCATTATCTCTCTTTAACAGGTAGTCGAATACTTTATGCACCTTCTCTCTACGACCCAAACGTTTGTCTCAGAGAAAGTGGACTCACGAGGTACCACAGGGGTTCGGGGCGGTGACTTTTAGGTAGACGTTCCTAGTCAACCTCTGACGCGTTGAGGATTGGACGTCAAAAGGTCCTCTAAATTCGTTACTGAGTACCCACTTCGACTTTTTCGTTCTAGATAGGTAGGGGATGTGTGTGTGTCGTCAGTGGTAGCTTCGGTTTACTAGGAAGAACTTCTTGTTCGCAAGTAAGTGGTCGAACGTGTGGACGAAGACTAAGAAGTCCCTCTGGAAGGTCTTTTGTCTTCGGACTACCTACGGAAGTAGAACCCCCAGACGTCAGAGGCATCCGTCGTGGGTGACGACGGTCCTTAGGTGGGGTGTTTTTGTGAGAAGGTTGTTCGGAGCGTCCGGGGTTGACCGTTCCGAGTGATCGTTCGTCTCGAGGTGAGTCGATTGTTTAGATAAAGAGAAGGCACTGTTGTGGTGCACAGACGAAATTCCGGCTGAGAGAGGGTGGGTGAGGTGTGGCGACGTGCATCTTCCTGACCAAAGATCTATGCCGATTTGGGCAAAAAAATTGGTTTAGGAACCCCTAAGTCAGTGACTCTCGATATTTGTGGGAGGGGTCTCGGATGTCTTTTCCGTGTGTCAGCCGTCTTTCAAGAGGTTGAAAGAGGTTCGGGTAATGTGCCCGAATACTTACCGAAGAAAGTTTTGGGACTCAAACTTCCGTCCGAGATTTCCCAGTCCTCTGTCAAACAATGTTCACCCAGACAAGGGCGAGACTGGTTTCCTTTATCAAGGATCGAAAAGGTTTCTCTCTCCTTCGTAGAACACGGGCCAGGCGCAAGGGACGGAGGGCGCGTGGAGCGAGAGAGAGACGGTCTGGTACTAGAGTCCGGAGTTCGAGCGCCTCATCTTCTAGGGTCAGCCCTAGGAACGGGGACTGGGCTCACCTTAAAGCGGGTAAGGTCCAGAACTTGTTTCTAAGGGGCCGCGTGCAAACTAGAGAAGTGCGAGTCGAGGGTAATGAGGAAGTGTGAGAGGTAGCGAACCTTTTTATGTTTGTCGTACCAAGTCAAAATTCCAATTCTTGACTGTCAGAGGTATTTGTGACAATGTTATTTTCGACTAAGTAGGCGACGGTCGTAAGCCGTAGACGTCCTCCCCCTGCACCTTTGGGACTCGCAGTCTGTTCTTTTGTTCACGCCTCGCCGGTTGACGCCCCACGTCCCACGGGGGTGCAGGACCGACGGTTTCCGGACACGCCTAGATAGAGACCTACTACTTTCGTAATGTCCGCTCCCTGTCCCTTTAAGTCCATCGTCCCTCGAGTCCATACTTAAGGACTGGATACTTTCTGTGTTTCCGTAGTTACTAGGATGGGGGACACTCCAGCGTTTTTACTTTTCACCAGGTACTTCTCCAATATGTCAGTAAGAGCCCTACGACATTCATCCCTCTTCGTCTCCCACTTTACCTACCCCCGTTCCAGAAGGAACTTGAAGTCGTGGGAGGTGGGAGTCAGTGGGGTTTATAAATCCACGACTTTAGTGGAGTAAGTGACCCTAAGTAAAATTACCACACACCCGTCTACTCGGAGTCATAAGAGTAAGTAAATGAGTAAATGAGTGCATTAAGGACTCGCGGTTACTGAGGTACGGCTCACGACCCTTATGTTACCTCCCTCCGTCCCTGTCAGGAACGGGAGTACCCTAAATATCAGAGGTCGTCCCCAAGGGTTTAAAACGAGTGAAGGACTAAAGGTCCAGTATGACGTACGGTAAATTTAGTCCCACAGACCCATCCTAGGTCCATGATCATGAAAATTTTCTGGGGATCCCCAAGACTACATATCGTTTCAAACCCTTGGTGTATCCTAAAAATCGACTGAACGGTCCTAACCGGACGAGTCACTCGCACCTTCGGACCGGGCACCGAATGGGGTCGCCGAGGATGAGTCGAACACTTTGAGGTGTTCGGGTCTTCCTGACGTACCTGTGTACTGGGGTGTGGACTGTACTATTATCATATTATATAAACTTTCGGTCCGGTAGGGTCTTTGGGATTCGGGAGACCAACGGTACAGCTATTCCAGTAAAGTACCGTACTCAGGACCTTCGTCTGAGGGTCGTCCAAATTTAGTGGGTTGTAGAAACAATGCCAACTTTTTCTCTTGAACGGAGAATTCGGGAAGGGAAGACAAGAGAGACTCGAAACTATGAGTCAAGGGGAGGTTCGTTAGTTACCTTTAGGTAATATCTGAAAGAACCTGGATGAGGACCTAAAAGTAGTTAAATCTTTCCTTTGTAATGTACTTCAGAAAAAAAAAAAAAGGAAGACCTTCCGAGGTTCTTAAAAATTTTTACTCTTATTTCCTTTTCTCTTTCTTTTCGTCTCAGGCGAAACTTCAACGTTACTTGTGTGTGTTTTGTTTCGTTTACTACCTAGAGCTCTTTTTTCAAGGTCCTCCTCCTCCTCCGACACAGGGACGAAGGGCAGCGTGGAAGAACTCCTACTTCACCACGGGTGAGTTTGGCGGCCCCGGACGGTCAACCGGTTGAGTCGTCGTAAGGTGATATGTCTAATTTTGGTTGAAATCCTAACACCACGTTTATTATTTCTCGGACCGTCCTAAAGGAAGGTTTTACTTTCGAGTAAATAAGAGGTTCCACATATTAAACCAACATTTACAAAGGAAACCCGGTTTTGTAGGGTCTAACCCAAAAACGGACCTTGTGTAGTGACGAAACGTCTTTTTTGTACCCGAGGCACACCAGGGAGACGTACGGTAAACCGTACCGGACGAAACCAAAGTGCAGATCGGAACACCGTCGTCAAATCCCCCGTCTCCGTCCCTACCCCCTAGTGATCCGTCATCCGGGTGCGACCGACGTGGGTAAGGATTCAGGGCCACGTAGACACTTTGCCCGACTGAGAGACGACCAGGGGTGAGTCGGACAAGGCGAGGGAGAGTCAACGACCCTCTCACCTGATCAGAATCCCTGGGTCAAGGTACATGCTCGACTGAAAAGAAGGTTCAGAAACACGGAATAAAATAACTAGAAAAAAAATTTTTTTAGTAGGATTTCTTAGATGAGTCGTTACTGATTATAAACCTATTTTCGTTTCGGTCTAAGAAAGGTCCCGAGTACCCGACTGGTGTACCTGAACTCCGGTCTCAAACCGGGTGTCGTAATTCAGTTAGAGTGGGTTTTCATTTATCGAAAAAGAGAATATGTTCGTCTAATTCTCTATTGTTCCAAAAGATGGTAAAAGTCCAAATAGTTGAGAGAAGGACTGTAGTATATGAAAATTGGACGAAGAGTAAACGTAGAATTGTAATTTTAAGTTTCGACCACGATACGAAACATCTACTTTTATATAAATAAGATGTCAAAAAAAGAAAAGGAGGGTTTGTCGACCATTACGTTTTGTCCCTTTGTAGAACACCCTAGTTTCTCTACCGTAGTCTTCAGTAGTACACTGCAGGGAAATCCTATAGTCTTCAACAAGGAGATTGAGACCCTAGTCCACTTACTCCCCCTTTCTTCACCCGACTCTCTCTTTTGTTCTAGTGGGTCTCTTGTCCCCGTGTCACCGTCTTTAATATCACAATGTCCCTGGTCGAGGTCCTCACTTCCAGTTATCAGAGTACATCAAAAAAAATTACACCTAGTAAAAAGTTCAGAAATAACTTAAATAATGTTATAACAAAGACAAAATATAAAACAAATAAAACCGAAGTTCCGTACACCTTAGAATCGAGGGGTTGGTTCCTGACTTGGGGTTGAAGGACGTGACCTTCCATTTCAGAGTTGGTGGCCTGACGGCCCCTTCAGGGTCAGAGCACATAAAACTTCAGTGGACGACCCTTCACTACCTCGTATGAAAGTTAGTTGAACTCTACGATCTGGTCCTTTATTACACGGTCCGTTTTCCATTGTCTTTTTTTTTTTTCGAAGGTCACTACACATCTGTAGATAATTCTATTTACTAGCTGGGTGAACAGTTTTAATATACTTTAAAAGATCAATCAGTACCGGTACACTCAGCCGAATGTCAATATGTGTCTCGAGTACGAGACGAAAAACCTATTAGTGGTCGATGACCTGTAGTCGCCGAAGGGTCCACCGCGACCCCCCTTTGTCCGACGGACGGCTACGTCCTCTGTATTCTCTACGTCCAAACTGGGGACCCAGTCCTTCTAGGGGACCTCCTCCCGTACCGTCGGGTGAGGTCCTAAGAGCGGACCTCTTAGAGTGTCTGTCTCCTCGGAACACCTGATGTCAACTAACCCAGAGTGTCTCGACCTGTGTAGACTTCCCTGAATCGTACGTCCGTGAGTGACCTGTAGTCCGGGGATTAAGTTCACATCGTCATTCTTTATAAGAACTTCGTCTTGCCTCACTCCTTTACGATCTCTTATTTCGAAAGACTACTAAGTACGTGTTTTATTTCTAAGATTGTACTTGACCCGTCGGTGACACGGAGTCAGAGGTCCAGTGGCGGACCTATTAAGGATCTATTAAGGATCCTGAATAGGTCTATCTATTAAGGAGGTTGTGAAAGTCAGTGACGGTATCCGTCGTACAACGGGGGGGGACGTTGACCCTTTTAGTCTAGGTATGTCACAGACCTTTGGTGTTATGACTGTGTACTACTTTTTCAGCATCTCCTTTAAGACTGAAAGGAATCACAGTCTGGGTGTTTTCTTTCCCTAAGTTTGGTGCGGACGACACACTTACGGTTAAAACGTGACACCAATCTCCCAAAATAAGATCCTGTGTGTGTAGTGTGACGCTATTTTCTCTTCGGTTCTCGGCTGACGAAAAACTTTTGAGATTAAGAAAGGATGAAGTGATGGAATACAGTTATGTAGACTCGGAGACCCCGACATTCAGTGAAGGACACCGCCAGTTCAAAGTAGAGGAAATCTTCGAAAGGTAGGAAAAGTGTCAAGGGTCCACGTTTCTACTGAACCGACTTCAGTAAAACCTACGTCTTACAACGGGTGTCTCCAGACTTGTCACCCCAAAATTCTTATTAATAGAAAGTACGGAGTCGGGGAGAACATTTAGGAAGAAGGAGGGTGTATGAGCACGTGTGTGTGTGTGGGTGTGTAGTTGTGTGTGTGTGTGTTCGGTGAAAGGACTGTTTTTACGGACACTAACGACGGTTCCGTAGACCGTCTCCCTGGGACCCAGTGATCTTGGAGGGACTGGACACGTCCGATGTTCGACGTACTACCCGAGGAAGTAGAGTCCCAGCCTTCACTCAGCCCCTGTCGTTATCTGTGTGTGTCACCGTAAATCGTTGTACTACAAAGGACTGCGACGAAAAAAACCCGTTCAACTTTACCAATTATTCTTGTCTAGGTCCGGGGGGAGGTCGGGGACTACCCAGAAAATAAATAAAATTTTTCAGAGAAAAGTTAGGGTAGGAAACAGCACCAATTCTTTTTTTAAGTTTCTCATCCTGTAAATAATATCACGTCCCCAACCACTTACACTTAACATGGTAATTTTTTAGTTCAGTTTAATCCACCAAAATGTAAATCTTCTTCTTCCTTTTTTTTTCTGTTTATACTTACCTCTTCATGTTTGACCAGTGAAGGACGAACATCTGGTCCGGTGACACTCTTGAGTCCCTAAATCAGTCCCGAGACGACGACAGACGACAATCGTACATTCATTTGGAAGACCCAGAGTCAAAGGAGTATATACTTTACTTTTATTGTTATAGGTGAGGGGTTTACACCCCTTCCGGAAAACCTTTCGTGTAATGACATACTGTCATGTCTAAAATAACTTGTTCGTGATGTGCGGTTCCCGATGACATCGACGACACTCTTTCCTTTCTCTTCACTCGCCGGTGGGACAAGAGTTCTGAGAATGAGACTAGACCGTCCGTCTCACCCCTTCCCTACACATGTAATATAGTCCGATGTAATATAACACACGACTCAGCGAAGTCAACACAGACTGAGAAACGCCGGGGTACCTGATATCGGGCGGTCCGAGGAGACAGGTACCCTAAGAGGTCCGTTCCTATGAACGCACCCGATGGTGTGGGAGGAGGTCCCCTAGAAGAACTGGGTCCTTAGATTGAACGTAGAGAATGCAGAGGTCGTAACCGTCCACCCAAGAAATGACGATCATGGTGGACTCTTCGGGTATAATGTATATATATTTTAATATATATATGTTTGTCAATACACATATAACTATATATATGTTAATATATTGGTAGTGCACCTATGTATATAGATATATTTACCCACGTGCCATGTCTGTGTCTAATCTGTCGATCTATCTATTGACATGTATACATTAGAAGTAAATTACCCATACGTCACCCAAGTCTGTACTCGGGTAAAGATGGAGGTGTCGAGTGTCCTTTCAAAAACACCAAACAGGTCTTAAAAAACGTCGACCTTTCTCCCTCCTCCGTCAAAGCCCGTCTCGTCTCTTCGTTTTCACGTATCCTCCCGTGTTCCTGATCATTCTCGGACTAGACCGACGTTTAAGGCGGGTATTTCGTTTCCCGTTCTTTTCGACTAATTAAGGTCTATGTGTCGTGGAGTTATGGTCAAAACTCCATTCTTTACCCCCTTCGGTAACCTGAAGAATTCGTTCCTCCCGTTGTTAAAAATTCTTCTACCCCAACTCATAAATGATATCAAACTTCTCGTACTCTCATCTCTTCGATCTGAACTTTTCCTCTAACCCTTTCCTTTCTGGGTCCAGTGGTTTGGTCTCTCGTTTTCCCTTGACAGTGGTGACCTTGTTGTCTTTACCCGTCCCTCGTTACAGGTGCAACGCCCCCCTTATACTTGGGTAGGGGACCTTAAGTGTGGAAACACGTCAAGTGAGGCAAACTCATGACCTGTCTTGTTCACTGAACGAAGATTGTTTGTCTTATTCCGTTTTCACTAGTCTTCAGTGACACTAATCCATCGTCTTTAGGTACTCAAAGTAGAACGATTGTGAGAGACCGACACTACTTCGGTCGACGGTATAAACCCGACGTGGTACCTCTCACCCAACGACAAAGGAAGAGGTCCCCTAGAAGGGCTGGGTCCCTAGCTTGGGTCAAGAGGACGTAACGTCCGTCTACGAAATTGGAGACTCGACGGTCCCTTCGGGAGATACCTCTTCGGGTGTACCGTTCCTCGACTCCCGTGGGACACCAATTGTCGGGACCTCTTTTGTCTTAGGACGGTTACTGGGTCGGACCTTCGGTCAGAAGGTGGTCGGTACGGACCTCTACTGATGTCGGGACGGACTATGTGCCCTAGTCCGATCCTCTCTGGGACCTGGTTCTCACAAGTTAAAGGACTACGTGTCTTTAAGACTCTAATATAATTCGACGATTTATAACCTTGTCCTCTATTTATTATGTCCCTCCTTCTATGAATTGACTGGACCCCTACCACTCATTGTCTACGAGAGACTTCAATTTTAGGGTCTGAGTACCGGGTTTCAACATGTGTGAGTAAGAAGATCCGAAACAACTAAAATCTTTGAAAAGTATTTTTCCTTAGAGAAATGGTGGGGAAAGAAAGTGACAAAGGATCCCGACTAATTTCTTTGTACTGAACTAAAAGTTGAAGTTCGCTGAGTCCCCCCCGTAAGGTTATCTTTTTGCCGTCCTTTAATTACGGTATGTGTGGTCCGGTCCGTCTACGAAGACTTTGACTGTGCATCCACTTTGTGTGGAAAGGAAACAGGTGGAAAATAGTAGGAAACTGAAACGTAACCACAAACGAAAATCCCCAGGATTTTACCCTTGTATAGGAAAATTGCATGTCACTCAGTAGGGTCTTTCCGTACCCCCAATCAGTGAGTCAGTACAGACTGAGAAACGCTCGGGTACCTGACATCGGACGGTCTGAGGAGACAGGTAGCTTGAGAGGTCCGTTCTTATGACCTCACCCAACGGTAAGGAAAGAGGTCCCCTAGAGGGACTGAGTCCCTAGTTTGGGTTCAGAGGACGTAACGTCCGTCTAAGAAATGGTAGACTCGGTGGTCCCTTCTTTGTGTACTCGCCGTGGTTTTACGAACTTACTATCGATTTTTCGAACCGGTTCCCGAACACTTCTTTAGAGTAATAGAGAAGTAAATACACAAAAAAAACAACAACAAAAAATTTTTCTGAAAAACTACACCTGGGAAAATTTTTTTCAGAAATAACTTAAACAACGTTATAACGAAGACAAAGCACAAAACTAAAAGCCCGATGTTCCGTACACCCTAGATTCAAGGAGCTCGTCCCTAGCTTGGACGATGTGGAGTAGGACACCTTCCACTGTAATAGTGGCGACCTGGTGATCCCTTCAGGGAAAAGTAAATACAAACTTAATACCTACATAAATCTTTTCAATTAATAGCACGGATACTTGACTCTTTACTTGGAGTTATGTTTTGGAAAATAAAAACATACTTTATATTAATAAACATCAATTTAAGAAAAGTAGACGGGAGAACGACACTCTTTTTCTTTAATGTCTTGGTAGAACGGTGTATGAAACATCTCGGACTACTATACAATATATGTTTATTCATTAGTGTGCGAAAAATCGTCGATTCCGACTCGAAGTGTATACCTAGAAGGAACCGTCACCTTTGTCTCTGAGACATAAACTTGGACTGTGACTCCGTTCTACACACCGGCAGAGTCACGACTCCGTGACGGTGGACGTACGGTCAGTCTCCCACTCGACAAGACTTAGGGGAGGACGAGGACATCCACAAAGTCGGAAACTGTCACGCTCGCCTAGAAACGTAAATCAGGTCCTGATGTCGTTTAAAAGAGACACGGACAAGTGGAGAGGACAGACACTCACTTCCTTTTCTCTTTTCACAGGACGAACACAAACAAGTGCACAGACACGAACACGAGTCAGCGAAGCGAGCACAGGCTGAGAAACGTCGGACGGTCCGCGGAGACAGGTACCCTAAGAGGTCTGTTCTTATGACCTCACCCAACGGTACGGGAGGAGATCCCCCAAAAGGGTTGGGTCCTTAGCTTAGACACAGAGGACGCAGAGGACGTTACGTTACGGGGCACAAACAAGAATGCACAGTGGTAGATTTGGACCGATTGCCCAGAGAGAAAGGGAACACCGATCTAATCGCGGTGGAGACAACGTCGACATCATTATCTATTTGAAAGAGAAGAGTTTGTGACACTCGTGACCCCGAAGACAGTAAGGTGATTTCGTTTGTATAATAGGTCGATCAACTCTTTTATTCAGGTAGAAAGGAAGTTTGTGACCTTATTAAGTCCCTTTCAACGTGGACGATGAGAATTACGTTCATATAACACTTAAAGATTCAGGAAGAAGGGATAGTAGACCCAATATTGTTCAGGATGGGTTTGACACCAAACGACTAATCATAGGCCTATTTATGAGTGTCACGCTTATCTACGACTTCCCACTATTTGTACTGAAAGTTTAAGACCTGTACGAATTAAAGAAGGGACCCAAAACCGCGACCCCTTCCTGACCGTAAGAGAAAGAAATCTGCGTCCGGACCACAAAACTCTCCACCACCCGACGCACCGTTCATTGCCAGGTAATACCCAGTGCACTATTCCTCTGGCTCCCGACTCCGTCCTTCTTCCGTTTGGCTACTTGCGTGTCCGGGGCCACACCACGGGCCTCCAGGTGCGTGTCTCACGTCACCCGCCTTCGGTGGCACTCGTTACTCCGTCTCTCCCGGTCGACAGGAGGTTGTTGTCCCGGGCGGCGAGGGGTCGCCTCCGTCGGGGGACTGGGCCGGGATTGCTTACTTAAAAGGTCGGGGGAACTGCGTTCATACTGACTACACTCGCCTTCGCTACGCACAGGGAAGACTCGACTCTGACAACTCCTCTGTGGTCTCGGAGGCAGTCGAGAAGAGGGATCAAAAGTTTAAGTTACGCTAGAAGTGAGTGATGGTCAAAGAGGGGTAGGAAGTCGGAAGAGAATGAAGACAAATAAGTTGTGTCCAAGATAATAACATTGATAAGGAGACATTGGGGACGGGGAGTTGAGAGGAACGGGGGAAGCGAGGGAGACTGGACAAGTGCAGTGATAGAGGGATTCAAACGAGTTTGAGTACAGGTAACACAGTCACTACGGTAGGTTGGTAGAGTAGGAGACAGTAGGGGAAGAGGAGGACGGAAATTAGAAAGGGTTATACTCAGAAAAGACCGTTTTCAAGTCAAGACCAACTTTGGTTCCTAAACTGAAGAGATCCAATCATCGGTTCGTCTACCCACTGTCCTTTTTTATTTTGTAGGACCAATACCTTTGTAACGACGTGAAACCTAAGTACAAGAGTCTGGGGATTACTCGAGAATCCTGACAAGGTCACAGGTGACCGGGAAGGAGTCTTCGAGCGGAAGAGGCCACAAGTTCTACCTGACAAAGTATAGAAGAGAGAGGTTTGAAAGGTGAGTAACAGGAGTGACGTATAAGTGGCTCCCCTGCTTCAGCAGGGAGTCTGCCAGTGCGAGTGCGAGGGTCGTGATCCGGACATGTGCATCGAGTGGCGGAGGGAGCAGGGTCGACAGAGTCCCCTACTGGTGGGGACGAAGTTAGCCTCGGGTCAAGGGTGTGAGTGTGAGATCGGAAGAGTTCCTTAGATCAGGGGTCAGGAACGGAGAGTCAGACCGTAGTAATTAAAGAGGGAAAGACAACCGAGTCCGAGTAGTCGTAGTTTCTACGGGACCATAGAGGTTAGAGCTTTGTTTACTTGGTTTTGGAGGAGGAAGTCAGGGTATAACCGTACGAGGGGGAAGTGTCGTTTTGAAGAGATTCTGAATGAAAATCTAAGGTAAAGATGAAGGAATGAAGGGTGTGCGAGCAAATAGGCCCTCAACAAGTCAGCGAGTCAACACAGGCTGAGAAACGTTGGGGCACCCGACGTCGTGCGGTCCGAGGGGACGGGAAGTGGTAGAGGACCTCGAACGAGTGTGAGTACAGGTGACCCAACCACCACGGTAGTAGGTCCTCTCCGAGGGAGACAAGGATATCATGGCTTTGTCGTGGTAGCTCCGTGGTCGGTGCCAGTACGAGGGGCGTCCGTGGAGGTACAGGAATAGAAACGAGGCTGCCTTCGTAAGTTGTGCTCCAGAGAACGAACTTCAGTGAAAGGAGGGAGTTGAAGACACTGCGTTGGGAACCAAAGGGAAGATGGTGAAACCAGTACTACAAGGTCTGAGCCAAGGACCAGTCAGACTGGGAAAAGGGACAAGTAGTAGAAGTAAATCTGTAGGTGTCTGTAGAGTTTACAGCGTACAGACTATGTCCAGGTAGTTGTACCTGTGGTATGTGACGGGGGCGGGGGGGTATTTTGGTCTTCAATAGACCCTGAGACTTCAGGTCAGGTAGTCGTTTAGGACAATCAAAACACAGTCTTGACACAGAACGTACGTAATCGGTAGGTGAGGTGAGGTAGGACCGGGTACACGGGAGGAGAGAACGGACCTAATGAAATACTACTTTGGAGAACTGTACAGACATGGGAAGGAAGGGTAAGAGGTGTTTCGTATGTCTCGGTAGTGAGTTTCAGTGAAAGTACGAAGGAAAGAACAATTAGCGTTTTCTTGTCGGTCTAGCAAGTAGTACTGGATGTCCCGGGACGGAAGAAGATGTTCAAGTCTTTGGTGAAGAGGGAATGTGTGCCAGGAAGTCAGAGAAAAGACGGGGAGTAACAGTGCCTCCCTTAAGGAGTACGACCGAGGGACGTTAGCCAGTTCGACTTCAGAAAGGGTGGAATTCCGAGGTCATAAACGGTACAATGGACGGACTCGACGAGAGGGGGTGGCCCTTGTCTTCGAACAAGAGATTATTAGAGGTCGTGGACCACGTTGGGGACGTATGGTTCCCGTGAGTTATACACTCAGGACTTACCCACTTACCTTAACGCCTCGGGAATAAGACACCCACCCAGTACAGGATGTGAATGTACATACAATAAAGTAAATGGACTGACGATGGACTCTCAGAGACTTTATTCTTTGTGTTAAGTACAAGTGAATCAAAGGAAAGGTGAGGGGAACTGTTAGTTTGTCGTTGACATTGTAGTGTCCCAACTCCGTGAACTTTACCCGTAGTCGAGGTTAATAGAAACCGTTTCTTTTTGGTACTCTGGAGAATCCCACGAGTCTTTACACGAACACCCCGAAACACTTTGTCCTGAACTCCCAGTCAGTAGGACCTTATTCATCATTCCTTGACCCGTTCAGGAAGGCAAGAGACCCCAAAACTAGGGAACACAGATTTTTCTCTGCAACCCTGAGTCAAAAGTTCCAAAGAGTGGTTGTCACTGTGAGCTCCCAAAGTAGACGTCGGACGGAAGATTCGTCTCTCACCGAGACACCGACGTCCCTACCACGACTCGGCCTCCTCGTACGAGTCGGGTCACTCGTCCAGTGACCCGTACGTGCGTGGGTACACGTCACTGCGAGTATTTGTACCCGTGTCCCCGTACCGACATCGTTAAGGGACGGTCGTAGACCGAAAGGAACCCAGAGTCCTTCTTTCGACGACCACTGGGGGGTTCCAGTGAGGCCCACCTTGTGAACCCGAAAACACCTATGGCTCAAAAAGAAGCTTTCCCTCGGACACATCGGAAGTCCGTCGAGGACCGTAGGTCCGCCCGAGGTACCGTGACCGCCCAAAGGTGTCGGGAGGAAGGTAACGGTAGGATTCGTCGTACGTCTTGGGGTTGGGCTTTCTTGTTACCTGTGGGGGACCTCGGGAGGTTCATTTCATTTAACTCAATTACTAAACTCGGTAGAACCTCGTTGGTAAGTCAGTCATGGTCTCCTTTTTACGCAGAGGAAGTAATCTTCCACCGAGAAACTTCGATGCTAAGACAGAGACAAAAGGGGACACAAATGTCGGAGTAAGAGACAAGTACCATCCTTCTCCTTAATTAACACGAGAAGGACCGGGGTGCCGTGTGCACAGGGGGAATGAGCCCCGGTGTAGTGAGACATTAACTCAAGGGGCCAGTGAAAGGAAGAGAATAAGGCGGGAAAGGACTAAATACTTGTTTACCTTCCGGTTCCCGCACCTGCACGTGCAGTCCCGATAGGGTCTCGGAGCGGTTCCCGCACCTGCACGTGCAGTCCCGATAGGGTCTCGGAGCGTGACCCGTCTCCGGTGCGTCTGACTTCGGACACCACACCACGGGTGCACCCTACCGAGAAGTCCCCCCGCTCGGTGACCCACGGAAGGTCCCTCGGACCGAGAGTAGTGGGGGTGGACGTCAAGTTGTACTGTCAGTGAAAGAACCCTAAGGGGTCGGAGAGACTTATCTAGGTCATAGAAGATCAACTACGAATGAGGGCGAATGTCCACTCTAGAGGAAAGGTTCCAGAAACCTTAGCTCACAACCGGAGACAGTTTCAGAGTCGTCCTTCCAGCGTCGGGGAAGTGGACCCACGACACAGACGGACTCGCACGGCCGACTCCTTTGACCTTCCGTCTCCGAGAAAGAGGTCGGTTCACACCGTACGACGTGAAAAATTCTCATTACCTAATTTGTCCTTCCCTGTGAGGCTCGGTCCCGACTGAACCGGTGAGAAGTCTTACGACATAGGAGACGTCTGACTAAAGGGACGACATTATTCATTAGTGTATAACCTTCTTAGTAACTACCAAGGTAAGTCCGACCATTACAACTAACGTCTACGGAGTCAGAGGCGGTGGACCTCTTTCTGAGGTTCAGTTCGGTTTCTGTAGGAAATGTCATATTCAGTAAAGTGCTCATACGATCCCTTATAAAAGGGAGAATCTTTCCCTTATTCCACGAAGTAAAAGACCCTTAGTATGTTTTGTTGAGTCAAGAAAGGAGCGGGTCGAGATGGTAGACATTTGCGATTGTTGACGGACTCTAAAGGTATGGTCCCGTTACGTTTCTATATGCCAGGTACACCTATAACCGCTTGACGTGTCTTGGTTAGGTCCTCGAATCTAAGCGGAGTCAGGAAATTTTTACAACTGAGGTATTTCCTATTGAGATTTGTTCAATTACTTATTACCCTATCATTGAAACGGTAAAACGGACTGAACCCCACTGTACCGGGAGAGTAAACTCCGTCTAGAGGGGAGTAATTACTGAAAGGCTTCTGTAACGTCTCGGATCCCTTTCCCAACCTCGTATTTTTATATTGGACTACTCAGTTTTTTTTTTTTCAGTGGTATAACTTATCTTCCGAGAGTCTGGTTACCAATCTGGGGCTCCTCACAAACTCGGGTGCATTGGTGTCACTACCTTACGGGTAGAACGTCACGAGAGTTTCTATAAGAAAATTTTTATAAAATTCAATAACGGAGCGAAATAACATGTACCACAGGATATTTCTTCTATATACAGGCGTTAGCTCGAAACTTTCCCCTGGTACCCCGGTCAAGGTAGATTTCCCCTACTTCAGTTCGTCATTTAGACGACCAGTGAGAAAAGTGTACCTGACATAGAGTCGGTCGTCAACCAGAAACTACAGTACTGTTATCATGACCCGGTGCCTCCGTCTCGTCCTAGGGGGGACTACGACTTTGATCAGGTGTGAGTAATTTTGAACCTCTCGTCGGACGTCCCGTCCCATGTGGTTCCTCTTGCCCCTCACCTGAGACCTGACGGCCAACGGAAAAGGTCCCTTTTTTCCGGTAGAGAGGATGTGATAGATGGGACGGACGACGGAAGAAATGACATAAAAAATTTCAATTAATGGATTAATTAAAAATAAAAATCGGTGTGTCGTGCCGAATATCTTAGAATCAAGGGGACGGGCCCTAGTTTGGACCCGGAAACAGTCACTTCCGTACCTTAGGATTGGTGACTGGGTAGTGCCTTAAGGGAGAAATGACGTAAAAATTGACTTCCTACTATAGGTATATCTCTTTACGTACAGATATTGATGTGTCGAGTCACTCTAAAGAGTTTCACTTGTGTTGGTACATCGGTTGTGAGTCTGGCTCTTTGTTATAATCGTCGTCGGTCTACGGGGGAAGACAGGGGAATTACTCCCACCGACCACAAAAGAGACAAGGTTGTCGTATCTACTCGAAAAGGACTGGTACATTGTGATTGTCTTAAAAGAACGTACATGTGAAAACACTGACCGAGGAAGGCGCACTGTGATGCCAACACTTCAACATGCACAACACACGTCAACAAACGAGAAAAGGGTCACACACGTGAATGACGGAATAATGGGTAGGAGGGCACCTATCCGTGAAACCCAGAAAGGTCAAACCCCGATAAAATTGATCGCGACGATACTCCTAAGGAAAAGTCCAAAAACTCAGGTGCCTATTTATGTAAAGACACCCCTAATCTGGGTCCTACCCTAACGACCCAGTCTCCCATGTATATATAAGACAGAATCGACGATGAGACCTTTTTGTTAAAAGGTTTCACAAGGGTAGACAAACACAAGGGATATCCACGAGGTGTAAGAACGGTTGTCAGAAATCAAAAACAAAGGTAAAACGGTAAGACACTCTATTATATCACTAAAGCGTGAAGATCACCAGTATAAAAAAAATTCAAAATAAACAAAAAGACAGCTTCGGTAGTTGGATCAGTCACAAGTTAAGACACTGTTAGTGTTTCAATGATTCGACAATTCTAGTAACTGTACTCTGACCAGGGTTGGGTTACAAACCCCTCGTTTCTCTCTTCCCTCTCCCGTGATGTCTTGTATAGGTTTCATGCTCTGTTCAAGACAGTCCTCGTTTCGTTTTGTTTCCCATTTTAAGTGACCCCCATGTCCCGACAGTCTCTGCACCCTTCCTACCGTCTCTTTCTAGATCTTGGTGCCACCGGGTGTTCGACTAATCTATAATCGGCACATTACGGTGTTGGTCCTTTCCTTCATACTATGAGGAGAGTTGATACCCTTTGTGAATTTTTAAGGACTGGTGAGAGAGGAGTCTTCTGGAACTCCTTTTCCAGAAACACCGTGTGGTTCCTTTCCCTTCTTAGACTAATCAGTGTTCCTTTTCTCAGAAGACCGGTCTTTGATATTAACCTTTCGTCTTATATGTCGAGTCTCTCGACCGTTTTGAGAACAGGGGTCCAGACGGACGAAGAGAACAATACAGACTCTTTCCTTCCGTCCTTTCCCATGGGGAAGCATTCCCTGTGGGATGTTTCCATAAAGGCAGAAACCAACAATTTCGGGTACCCACTACTTATTATATAGACACCCGTGTCAGGGTGGGGGTGGTGCTTCGTGTGTCAAAATTCATCACTTTAACGTGTTCTCTCTGGTCCTCTCCTCCTACCTTTCTCTCTTCGCATACAGAGAACTGAGTCTTTAGTGAAAACCACCTTAGGTCATACCTGACTCGTTGGGCACCGGAAAGACCCAGACCAAAGAGTCTCCGTCCTAGGACGTCCGGGGTGAGGGACCACCGAGTCTACCATTGCTTAGGCGGACGTCACGTCCTCTGGGTCCAAGCTAGGGACCCAACCCTTCTAGGGGACCTCTTCCCTTTCTCATGGGTAAGGTCACAAGAACGGACCTCTTAAGGTACCTGTCTTCTCGGACCACCCGATGTCAGGTGTAAAGGAGTCGACGTTTTACCCTCTCCTAGAAGTAACCCGACAACACTCTTAATTTCCACGTTTATGTGTGTTTCAACAATAAATAAGACGAGAACCGTGTCATATTTACGACTTCCAATCGAAAATATAGTGGTAGTCGTAGTAACAGTGGTACAAACTTCTATTTCAAATTTTTAGTCATATTAATAGGGTAATCCTACAGATAAAAATAAATAAAAATCCCGAAGGGACCACCGAATCTCCTATTTCGCAGGTGGACGTTACACCCTCTGGACCCAAGTTGGAGACTCAACCCTTCTAGGGGACCTCTTCCTTTACCGTTGGGTGAGGTCATGAGAACGGACCTTTTAGGGTACCTGTCTCTTCGGACCCTCCGACGTCGGGTTCCCCAACGTCTCAACCTGTGCTGACTCGCTGAAGTGAAAGTCAGCTGAAAATCTATTCCTCTTACTTTGCGTATCTCAACTTCACTGAACAGGTCCCAGTGTGACGAGACATCGTGGTCTAAGTCCCCAACGTCACAGGAATACGTGGTTCCTACCAGGAAAGTTACAATATTGGAGGGTACCTATGGTGAAAATGATAGGGTAAATGACTTGTCCTGTGTCTTCGCGTCTCTTCACACTCTGAAAACGACTTCTGTGTGTGTACTCTTCGTCTCCTTCTTGACTTTGTTTAGGTTTCGGAAACCGGTGGGACAACCCGAAACACTTCTCAAAACCGGTTGTCCTACGATTGTCTACACTAGATTCGTTTCCGACCTCACACACAGGAAGTCCGAACGGAGACGGAAAGACACTAAAAAGTAGTGGTACTCTCCTCACGTCCCGTCCATCGGACGATCAACACATTCAGACCCTCTACGTCCTTCTTTGGGTCTGGGTTCGGAATCGGACCTCGGGTCGGACGGATGTAGATGACTCGGGGTCGTTGGGTGTCCGGGAGTTCACACTCTTATGTACGAACAAAAATGTCCGGTGACTCCAAACCCCATCAAACAACACTGCGAGTTAACCCGTTATCGATTTATTATGGACTAGACAGGACTCACGAAGACTCCTGAACGTTGAACGTTCTTTTCGTACGTATAACTGGTCTCGAAGACTTAGACATTTATCGTACACTAAGTGGTCCCCGGGACTAATTTAACTTCTAGGACCAAGTCAGTAAGACCCACCCCGGACTCTAAGAATAAAACATTACTCAAGGGTCCTCTGGGACAACGACGACGAGGTACGTGGTGTGGCAACCACGTTCACACCTCTTTAGTGGGGATCGAAGAGTGGACATGGACGTTCAGTGTTGACGAGGTACAGGGAACCCCGTCACCTGCCCGGTGGAATACACAGTCATTTCTTATCAGGAACGGAAGATCGTTCTTAGGAGACACACAAAGATTCTCGGTAGTGAGAGGAGTACAGGTCGCACCGGTCTCCCAGTCGAGTACAATTGTAAGGACGTCGGAAAAAGGACCCGATTCGTAATCTTTGTGAATTACTCTAGAGGGGAAAACTTAAAAACAGGAAGGACTTTAAACTTCTAAAGGTCGTTATTTGGACCGAAGGTCAAGTAAAACGAGTATTGGTTATGGTCTAAAGGTTCAGTGTTACATTAACGCAGAGGTCCGTCCTCTATGTTTAGATAAAGACCAAGACAATTGAAGGTCAGTCCGTCCCGTAGTCCTGTTCTTCTACTTCCCTTGTAGTTTGTCGTCGAATGTCTCCTTCAGTTCAGAGGACGATCCTCTGAAAAGGTCGAGAACAACCTTTATCAAGAACAGGTCGTTGATAAAGAAAGATGGTGGTGGTAGTGGTGGTCGTCGTTGGTACGAGTGGACCTCCTAACTCGTGGGACTTTGAAAACTAAACCTCTTAGGACTTTTCCATCCTCTTAAGAAAGGTTCCTTTGTCATAGAAGAGGAGAAGGAAGTCAAAAGGTATTAATACCTAATATGCGAACACATAATCGACATCCTTCTATGGTAGGACGTTGATTTGAAGGTTTAAGAGAGCAAAAGATTGTCACAGGACCCAAAATATCTAGGATTTGTACAATATACTCACGGACATTTTCTAACGGTGTTAAAATAATAATAAATAAATAAATAATAAAAAATCCCCTCGTACCCTGTTTAGCCTTATAATCCTAGATGTATATATATAGTGTGTATATAGATAATGTACATATATAATGTGACTAACGCACACATGAGTCAGCACAGAAAAACATTACGATACCTGACATCGGGTGGTCCAAGGAGACAGGTGCCGTTAAAAGGTCCGTTCTTATGATCTCACTTAACAGTACGGGAGGATGTCCCCTAGAAGAGTTGGGTCCCTAACTTTTGAGTAAAGAATATAGAGGACGTAACCCCCCGTTCAAGAAATGGTGCCACGGTGGATCGAATATATATATATATATATATTGTTACACATTTTGTCTATCGATCACCCTTGGACGATGTTTCGTGTCCTTTGAGTAGAACCAGGAGACACTGTTGTATCTCCCGACCCTACCCCTTCCCACCTTTCCTCTGGTTCTCCCTCCCCTATAAGTATATACATGTCGAATAAATGAAACAACGTGTCGTCTTTGATCGTGATATAACATTGTGTTAGTATAAGGGAGTTTTTTCAAATTTTTTTCTAACGATGTTAAAATTCATTCGATTTGTATGTGGGTCGATCAGACGGAGATTCTTAAGTATGTTCTCTCTACTTTCGTATACAAGTGATACGTTCCTGAATGTGGGTTTGTGAGTGTCGTAGGAATAAAATTATCCGGGCTCAACCTTTGTTGGAGTCGCACGAAGTGACCCACTCACCTTTTCGAATAGCATATGTGTATGGAACCTGATGGTTGACCGTTATTTTCCTAGTTTGCGAATACGTGGTTTGTTGTACCTACGTAGGGTCTCAGTAGTACCACTCGTTTTCTCGCGGGGTACGACATGTGACTCATGGTCAGACGAATCCATTTTGAGATCCTTTACATTTTTGACTAGGTATCACTGTCTTCCGTCTAGTCACCACCCCGAAGGACTCCTTACTTCCTCCTTAGGGGTTCCTTGTGTTTCTTCGAAAGTCTCTACCATCTAAATAAGTAGTAGAACTACCACCACTACCAAAGTGTCCACAGTTGAGGAGGGACAAGTGAAACTCATACGTGTCAAGTAACATACGGTTGATGTGGAATTATTTTGTCATAAAAATTTTTTATTATTGTGTTGACGGGAACAGGAGGAACAACAGAGGAGTAGTGTTAGAGATTCTCCACCGACCCTCGGTTCCGTACACGAAACAAAGGAACCGAAACCGTACCTAAGAGAGAGAACTACGACCACCCTCATTCCGTCGTGGACCCACTGGATACTGTAGTAAAGGTCGGGGGGAAGGGGCTCTACGAAGTATATCCAAGATCGGTGTGGAACAATAAAAGTTTTTATCTCTACTCCACATGTCGTCCTTCGTCGGAGAACTTAAGTGTCAGCTGGACGGAAAAGGTCCCAGTGAAGACGACGTGTAGACCCTAGCTCCACGAGGTCTGACACTCAGACCGTCGGGGCTCGTGGTCTGTGTTTTGACTTTAAGAGGACGAGGAAACTGGGACGGTGCGACAAGGAAGACCCCTTCCGCCCGGGTCCTCACGACGACAGACTACCTCCACGTGGTCGACCTCTGTCACGAGACACACTCTACTGACCCAAAGGATTCTGCACGGACCCAGTCAAGTTGTCCTTCCTCCTCACTTGGACCACAAAAGTGAAGATGAGTCAAATGTCTTTGTTGAAAGGACACTGTGTACGACCAGACACGGACCTCTCGACTGCGTTTCGACGTACATGGGTCCTTGGCACTGGTGATGGAAAAAGTCCGTAATCTTCCACGAGAGTGTGTGGGAACTCCCGAAGGATTGGTAGGAGGGTGGATTTTGTCGTTTGTTCACGCCCTGCTCCGAGAGGACTCCTTTTGTTGTCAGTAGAGAGATATGTGCTCGGTAAGTGCCCGAGACGGATCCGGACTGGAAAGGGTAAGGATACTAAAGCCTTGAGGCGAGAAGGGTCGACGAGACCCTCCCCTACCGTACCAAACTAAGACAACGACGGTGACATGTAGAGAAAGACTCCACTTGTCTGAAGTCGGAACAATAGTCGTCGTTCTTTGTCGTCCGTGGAGTACGTTTGAGGTGTGACATGCAGAAGGACGTGGACTTCTTTACCGGTCACTAGGGTGCCGACTCCAAACTCATGACGAAACAAATCAAACCCCGAAGAGACCACCGAGTCTCCAATTTCGGAGACGGACCTTACGCCCTCTGGGTCCAAGCTAGGGACCCAGCCCTTCTAGGGAACCTCTTCCTTTACCGTTGCGTGAGGTTACGAGAACGGACCTCTTAGGGTACCTCCCTCCTCGGACCACCCGATGTCAGGTACCCCACCGTTTCTCAACCTGTGTTGACTCGCTGAAGTGAAACAAATCAAATCAAAGAAGGTCTTCGTTTGGGACTCTGTTTCTCGTTCACCAGGAACCCTCTATAGGGGCCCTTCGAGACCATCCTCTTTCCCTTTCTCCGCCCCTTCCCCTTCTCGGTGTTCCGATGTACTAGTCCAGTCACTGGCCCTGCCCGTCACTCGCGTATCAGGTTTCTCTGACCGTGATCGTGCAGATAAAGAAGCGTAACGTGAGGAGGGTTGTAAACGTGACTGTGCGGTGTCTTTCTTTCCTTAATTCGAAATGTAGAGAATGTAGATCCCGAAGAATACTGCAAGAATACCTTCTCATCATGTCTGTTCCAAATTTATTTTACGTTTTACTCAAAAAGGAAAAGTCATTGTGTGAGGGAACGACAAAGAAGTTGGAGTGACGTAAGTCAGGACCCTTGATTCAACTGTAGGGTCAGGGTCGGGAACTTATTAGACGGAAAACTTCTTACTCATGTCTGTCACTCCATGGGAATCGACAGTGACTTCTTTCCCCGAAGTAGTGGTGGGAAAGGTGACACTTCGCATCTTAGGACTCGGTTCCAGTATCTACAGGTGTCTACTTTCTCTTTATTCTCCTAGTGTATGTGGTAATTTTGTAACATTTTAATCTAGTCACTTCTGTTCAATTTTTGACTCTATTAGTTTGCACCTCTTCTGGATAATTTATTATTGCAAGTTCAGGACGTACTCTACAAAGAACTTTTCCCTTACTTATCACCCCTTTCTTCGTGTTTGTACTATAATTCTACACAGTCTTTTCTAAATTTCCTGTGTCATCTCTTTTTTTATAAACCAGTGACTGCCGACATTTTTGCATGAACATGTCCGAAGGTCTAGTTCTAACGTCTCATCCTGTGCAGGAGTAGAAGAGGATGTTCTCGTGGTTTTGACGTTGATCGACAACTTGTCGGTAGTTATCCTCCTGTGACCTTGGGTGGTCTTTTTTCCATGAGGTGTAGGGTTCTGTTTCTTCTTCGGAGTCACTCTGTAATCCTCCCCACGTTAGTGTTATTTTAGTTTAGGATATGGGTGGTCCACCCGTTGGTGTCTAATCGCTTATTATTATAGTTTCTTCAAGAACGTGACAACACTGGTAAAACTTGGGGTGCAGTCCGAAGGGTCGGACCCCTAGACTGTTTCCCTGACCCTTAGGGGTCGTTTAGACCGGAACTCCCGTTCGTCGCAAACTAATATCCGGAAGGTCTCCCGACCCCTTGGTCTCTGAGGTCAGAACCTCTCGTGTTTGTTTTCAAACGTCGTGGTTCTGGGTCTCTTCTCCTCGTTACAGAGGTGTTCTCTGACTCGGTGGTGATGGACGATCATAACCTCCCGGAGGACACCGGAGGACTCCCAGTCGTCCCCGAGTGGTGTCCCTACCCCCACGACCTTCTATGGGGGACCGCATTTGGGAGAACCTGAAGTGGTAATTGGGATGGTATCTCGGGTATCTGGGGTCCCGACCCTACGGAGTCCGGTTTGTTGATGGTCCCTCCCTCTCATTGGGGTGGGTAGTCGTCTATTAACCTAATTTCGAAATGACTCGTTCCGGGACGGGTGGTCTCGTTCTGGGTCAAAAAGGGTAGCGGTTGGGGAGGGTAGTTCCTCCAAGGTGTTCGGAGAACCGGAGTCGGTAGTCTCCCGTCTGTCTTCTTCGTTCTTCTTCGTGGCAGAGTGTTTTGTATAATGTCTTTCAATTGGTAATTACTTTTTCCTCTTTCAATACAGGGTCTACTTCCCTGTTCTATTTTAGGGTCTTTTTGTTGATTTGCTTCACCTCTTTCCGTTGGAAGGTTTTTTTCTTAAATCGTATTACTATCACTTCTACTAGGTCCTAGAGCCCTTTTCTTACCTCCGGTTCTTGCCCTCCCACGCTCTTTACAAATGGTTTCTGGTCTTCTTGATTTCTTGTTTATTTGTCCCTACTTACTATGTGATCATCCTTAGTTGTCGTCTTTTTGACTCCGTCTTCTTGGCTAGTTACTGGACCTCCTGTTTTACCACCTTTAGTGACGGTGTCGTGTTTTATGTCTTTTTTCTTACTTTTTACTTCTGTCGGATTCTCTGGAGACCCTGTTGTAATTTCCGTGGTTGTAAGCGTAATATCCCCAGGGTCTTCCTCTTCTTACTGTCTTTCCCGGACTCTTTCATAAACTTCTCTATTATCGACTTTTAAAGGGTTTATACCCTTTCCTATATCAGTTGGTTCAAGTCCTTCGTGTCTCTCAGGGTCCGTCCTACTTGGGTTCCTCCTTGTGTGGCTCTGTGTATCATTAGTTTGACTTTTTTAATTTATGTCTCTATTTTATAATTTTCGTTGTTCCCTTTTCACTGGTGTATGTTCCTTTGAGGGTAGTCCGATAGTCGATTAAAGAGTAGTCTTTGACATGTTTGGTCCTCCTTTACCGTACTATATAAATTTCGCTACTTCCCTTCTTGGATGTTGGTTCTTGTGAGATGGGTCTTTCTGAGACGAAAACTACCTCTGTAGTTTTCGAAAGGTCTATTCGTTTTCAATTCTCTTAAGTCGTGGTGGTTTGGTCGAAGTGTTGTTTACGATTCCGTCTCTTGTGTTCCTTTTCCTTTTCTGGATGTCTTTTATTCTGGTTTTGTTCTTTTGTCATTATCCCAGTATGTATAGTTAGTAATGGAGTTCATCTTTACTTAGTGTACGTGGTTGGTTTTCTGTATCTGACCGACCCACCTACTTTCGCACACACATACGTGAAGGTGAATGGTGTAGTGAGACGAACGGAGAGGGTTTAACAATCACTAATAAAATATGACAATTCAGTTAGTACAAGGATAATACCGAACGTTAACATTAATAAAAAATAAAAAACTGACCGATAACTAACACTTTTGACTATTTGTAGAAAATGATAACACTAATACATTGATAATGAGTGAAATATGGTGACATAGTACTAACCAGTTGTCTTTTTATTATCTTGAGACATAGTGGTTTTGATCCCAGATTATCTTTTTGGATATTAGTGAAAAATTTTAGGTCTACGTACAGTCTTAATAGTACTTTAAAAAACTTTTTATGTTTATGAGTGCATGACGAAAAAAAACGGTCTATACAAACATTACTCGTCAGTACAAATTTTTGTTTACCCGATATACTACGAGCAAATATACTACGATCAAACAAAGTGATAAAGATAAAGTTTAAGTCACGAGGGTAAAGTGAATACAAGAGGTTAAAGAGGTAGAGAGAAAAAAAAAAAAAACTACAAGAAAGAGTCCTGAAGTAGTTCACATCCTCTTTTCAAAAACATATGTATATATTTATACCTATTATATATATATAAACTTTTACACTTAAAAACGGATTGATTTTTTAATACTGTGAAATTAAGATGAACAAACTGAATCAGACTTATCTTACGATCTAAAGATTAATTTTTTATCTATGTGTTGTTTGTTGTTTCCAAATGACATATCGTGTCCCTTGATGTCAATCATAGAACATTATTAGATACTACCTTTTATTAAAGTTTTCACTATACATACATAAACATATTGGTTTAGTGGAACAACACGTAGACTTTGTAACATTCAGTTAATATGAAGTTAATATATATATGTATTATATATATATAAGAAAGAAAACCTCCGAAATTTTTGTGTTATCTAAGAAGAATTAACTTACCTATCAAGAGTGCTGAAGACTCGGAGTTGTAGTTACGGAAAATCTTGTACCGACCCTTTGTTACTTACTTCCCCGACGTGTTTATTATCTTGAAAGAAGACCAAACATATGACCTTTTATTTTCACTTTTTATTTTAATGTCACAAAGTTAAGTTCCACCTCCGACCCATAAAAGTAAATGAATAAAAGGACGAGATTTAAGATGACTCTTTCTTCTACTTTTTCTTCTTATTTAAGGGTTGTCTTGACCTTTCGACCCTCCCTGGCAGATGTCTTCTTCTTTACCAAAGTCCGTCTGTACTTTGTCTACCGTGGGTTAACTTTCACCTTGCGATGTCTCAACTCTTTCACTCTCTTTCTAACGGTCTTCGTCGCTCAAAGAAGTCTCCTTAAGGGTATCGTTGCATTTCTTATCTCGGACACAGTCAAAGTGATCGTTCATAATCTTTACTTTTGGATACAGGACCTAACATGTTTTTTCAATTGTACTAGAATAAATGTCATTGATAGGTTTGGTAACCTTTGTTGGGTTTACTGGTAGTTACCCCTTTACCTATTTAATTAACACCCTATCAATATGTTACCTTATGGGGAATTGTTATTTCTTCTCTTTGAATGACCACATGTGTCGTTGTTTCTACTTATAGTTTTTATTATACAATTCGTTTTGTTTGGGTCTGTGTGTGTGTGTGTGTGTGTGTGCGTGTGGTATGTTAAGGTAGATACACTTCTAAATTTTCTCCGTTTGATCAAGTACCACTATTCTCATTCTGTGACCCACGAATACCCCCCCACATTTAACGGATGTTTCCACGTGATCCTCTGAAAACCCCTGGTACCTCTACAAGACATAGATTAAAACTATCGCCAATATATCCATATATATTAACAGTTTTTACCTTGACTTAGAAATTCTACGTAAGTAAAATAACATACATTTAATAAGAAGTAATTTTTACAAAATTTATACATCTTTCTCTTTTTTCGATTCCTCCTCTCCTCCCCTCCTCCCTTCCTTCTCTTTTCTTCCCTTCTTTTCTCTTCTTCGATGTCTTCGACCCACTTTTCCCATTCCTGTCCTTTGCCTACTTGTCCCTTTCCTGATCGCGATCCCGACGGTTTCGACCTTCTAATCCGGTTCTGCGTTTTACGTAATCTTTTTACGTTTCTCTTTTTGTAATCTCTACGCCTTCTGGCAAGCTAAAACTTTAGGATTGTAATTACAGTTTCAGATGGTCCTCAAGGTCTTCCACTTATGTTCCTGTAACCTTTATTCGTTTCTTTAATGATTTCGTTGAAAGAGTCCGACTTCTCTTTGAACTCCTAAGTCTAACTTTCGTAGGTGGTGTACGACTTATCCTTATTGTTGTTTCCGGGATTAAGACTCGTGTTCGATTAATTTAAAGACTCGTAATACTTGTTTCTCTTTTTGGGATTTTCGAAGGTGAATTTTTTAGTGAAAGTTTCTTTTTCGTAGTCTGAAAAGTGACTTTGTACTCTACGATGTTTTTTTGAACGTAATATAGAAGTTTTAAGAATCCCCTTTGTTTTATCTTTTTTTGATTGTCGGTTTAATCGTAAATTCACACTCTTCGTGTATTTCTACATGAATTTTAAAATCTTAGATTCTCAAATAGAAAAAATAACAAAGAAAACCGGTGTGGTGTGTCGAAAGTCCTAGAATCAAGGGATTGGTCCCCAATATGGGCCCCGGGTCCGTCACTCTAACGATTCAGGATCGGTGATTTGGAGGTCCCTTGCGGATTCTCAAATAGAAAACTATTTTGGAAAGACTCTCTTGAAAAGCTCTTACATAAGGTCGTTTTATTTTCTACTTCTATACTCTAAGGTCTTCGTCGTCGTCCTCTGTTTAATTTTTTTTTTTAGAAATTCAGATTTATTACTAACCATCTTAATATGATGACGATTCTTTAATAAGGATTCTGTCGTTTTTACTTTTCATTACTTTCTTTCTTCCTTCTATAATCTTTACCTTTCTTTTTACTTATTGGATCGTGATTTATAAGTCTATTACACTAATTTTAAACTCTCTCTATTCTCTTTCTTTACCGTATAATCTTAGAACAAACCCCTTTCAAATCACTTTCAGTGAGTCAGTACAGACTGAGAAACACTGGGGGACCTGACGTCGGGTTGTCCGAGGAGAGAGGTACGTTAAGAGGTCCGTTCTTATGACCTCACCCAACGGTAAGGGAAGAGGTCCTTAGAAAGGTTAGGTCCCTAACTTGGATTCAGAGGACGTAACCTCCGTCTAAGAAATGACAGACTCGGTGATCCCTTTCAAATCCAATATAATATTTATGAGTAACTCAGAGTTGTAACTATCTTTTCATACTAAAGTTTAGATAAACGATTTACAATTCTTGACCTCTCTATTTGGGAAAGGTTTGAACTCCTTATTATTTCATTCATTTATTATAAATTTATGAACGACGATGACGACGATTCAGCGAAGTCAGCACAGGTTGAGATACGTTGGGGTATCTGTCGTCGGACGGTCCGAGGGGCCAGGGACCCTAAGGGGTCCGTTCTTGTGACCTCACCCAACGGTAAAGGAAGAGGTCACGTACTTTCACTTTTCGCTTTCGCTTCAGCGAGTTAGCACGGGCTGAGATCGCTGGGGTACCTGACATCGGGTGGTCCGAGGAGGTAGGTACCCTGAAAGGTCCGTTTTCGTGACCTCACCCTACGGTAATTTACGAATTCACGGTTCGAGATTGTCTCGTGAATGTACGTAAGTCACAATATTAAGAATGTTGTGTTCCTTTATCAAAAACATATGGATAAATTGTCTACTCCTGTAAATCTGGATCCGATTGAGAGAACGGTTTCAAGTGTATCTATTTAACCTTCCACCCTCCGTTTTACTTCTGTTAAACTTTTGTGATTTATTTTGACTTTTGTATAGAAGTTTAGATAATCATTAGTGTTATTTATGTCCACCCAATGTAAGTAACTAGATAATGTACTGTTTTATTTGACCGATAACCAATAATTATTCTCTATAAATTTGTTTTTCCCCTCTCTTTCCGACTTTTATTTACAACCTTTTTCTATGGGTTACTTACCGTTCTCCTTTTTTTTATTCGTTCTCTACGTTTTAATGATAGTTTTATATAACTTTTCAGTTCTTTTCCTACATACTCCTTAAAGTGGAACTATTTTTATATTGGTGGTCCCTTAAGGGACCACCAGGTCACCAATTCTGAGAACGGAAGTGACTCCTCCGGTACTCAAGTTAGGGACCAGACCTTCCTCTTGATTCTAGGACTTTCGGTGATATGACGAGGGGGAGTGGGGGGTTTTTTGGGTGGTTTTTTCTACAAAATAGAGGATTGTGGTACTTAAGATTTGTTTATTTCGTTTTGAAGTACCTATTATTCCTCTTCTCTTTTTACGTGTCACCATCCCGGTCTTACATTAATTTAATAAACTCCTTATTCGTCTAATTCATTTGTTATTCATTTAGTTCTACTTCGCAAAAGTGTTATATTAATTGGTGGAACTGAACTATCCAGAATATTTCTATAAATCCCCGAAGGGAACATCGAGTCAGTCATTTCTTAGACGGACGTCGCGTCCTCTGGGTCCAAGTTAGGGACCCAACCCTTCTAGGGGACCTCTTCCCTTACCGTTGGGTGAGGTCATAGGAACGGATCTTTTAGAGTACCTGTCTCCTCGGACCATCTGACGTCAGGTATCCCAGCGTTTCTCAGCCCGTACTGACTCGCTGATTGTGATTGATTGTGATAATGTTTCTTGTACATCAGCATGAAACCGGTGGAGTACGCTTCTCAACTGAGTAACCTTTTCTGAGACTACGACCCTCCCTAACCCCCGTCCTCTTCTTCCCCTGCTGACTCCTACTCTACCGACCTACCGTAGTGACTGAGTTACCTGCGCTCAGACTCACTTGAGGCCCTCAACCACTACCTGTCCCTCCGGACCGCACGACGCTAAGTATTCCAGTGTTTCTCAGTCTGGGCTGACTCACTGACTTTACTTGACTTGACTTGACTACGTACATAATATATTTCGAAATATGACTATCTCATTTTTAGGTTATTTTGTACTATAAACTCTTTCATATTTACTAGTTTTTACTGATCTCTTTTCAATATCATAGACTAATCCGACAACTGGTTCCTTATTATACCTTGTAATTAGTTACTAGAGTTAGTTTCTCCACGGTTTGGGTTCTCCCGATTGTTACTCACTTAAGATTGTCAGAATATTCTTTATCTATTAAGAATAATGAATTTCGCGATTTCACTTGTTTTTTCCCAAAGATTACGTGTGGTACTTTGGTGTTACTATAATGAGGTCTTTACCTATAACGATCGAGAGTACGTATGTGGCTCTTTTGACATTCGCGTATAACGATTCATATCGAAAGGATCTAAGATTTTGATTACTTAACCTCTTGTATTGTCTTTTATTTTACTTTTTAAATGTTATCGTCGGTTTGGAACTTTTGTCGAACAGTTTTCTTTACACTTTTCTTTCTACTTCTTTCGACATTTCGAAGTGAGTTCTTTATCTCTTCGAATTTGGTACAGGACTTTCTCTCCTATTATATTTTAAAAGTTAAGAAAAGTCAAATAGGAGGGGGTTTATATATATCGTTAAGAGTAATTTTCGAGTCACTCAAAAATTTGTTTTATTGAGAATTTAGACAAACTTTTATCTATAAAATATTCTTAAAGATTCCTTTTTAAAATTAGTTTCATATATAAGGGATAATTTTGTATGATACTTTGATGTACTTTACTTTCCTATGTCCTACGAACCCCGACCACGTGGCCCTACTAGGTCCCTCTACTATACCTCACCCTCCTCCCTCCCCCCAAGTCCTAACCCTTGAGTACATGTGGGCACCATCTAAGTACTGTTACATACCGTATTGGTTATGTCATAACATTTCATTTTATTTTATTTTTAATTTTAAATTTTTTTCACATCACAATATCTTATATTTTGTAATTATCTTTTTACTTACAGTTCTTTGTAAACAAAAAACATATACATATATATTCTGTAAACAAAGAACATATACATATATATATATATACGTACGTACATATAGGTTCATTACATATATACTTTTAAAATCATATACAATTTTTACCATAAAACATAATTGTTTATATCTTACTTTATAAATTTTTTATACTATCCTGTTCACCGATAAGTTGTTTTTAGTTTCAAAATAGAAATAGAATTTGGGTGTTTATTGAAGTTTCATTCAACATCAAGATTTGTTCTTGTTGTTTTTGTGATTTTTTGTGATCTTATTTTATGTAAAGTTATAAGACTGTTAGGAATAAACTCCTTGAGAAAGAACTCATTCCGAACTTTTAGGTTTCAATACACTCTTTACTAGGTCTCAACTAATGTGAATCTTATCTTTCAAAGACGTACTGGTTTCCGTCGTATTTGTTACAATTTTCTACTTATGTTCTCACCAAGTTGTAAACGTCACAGACTGGATTTTCCAGTTATACCATCCGTAAAACGTTTCTGTCGGTGCTACTGAGGAGGGTAGGGACTTGTAACGACCAGGAGGGTAGTTCCTCAGTTAAAGACCAGGGAATCTTAGATTCGACTAAGTCACTAAACAAATTAGTCATTTTACTCCGACTTCAACTTAACCCGAAGGGACTATCGAGTCAACCATTTCTTAGGTGGACGTTACGTCTTCTGGGGCCAAGTTGAGGACGCAACCCTTCTAGGGGACCTCTTCCCTCTTCGATGGGTGAGGTCATAAGAACCGGAAGGGAGCACCGAATCGACCATTTCTTAGGTGGACGTTACACCCTCTGGACACAAACTAGGGACCCGACCCTTCTAGGGTACCTCTTCCCTTTCCGATGGGTGAGGTCATAAGACCGGACCTCTTAAGGTACCTGACATATCTCAGCCTATACTGACTACTGAAAGTGAAAGGATATTTCAAGTAGTTCTCCGGAACGTCAAAGACGAAAAAGAGAGACCGACGAGACTCGGGTGGTACATTTCTATACGTCCTATTGAAGGAACTCCTACTCCTTTCTCGCATCCACTGTCGTTTGTGGTTGATAGTTTGTGTACTAACTCCAGGAGATCGGATGGATCGGGTGCAGTTCGGTTGTCTTCCGCTGTCGGTCGACTCATTCGGATCCGTTCTCGGCGTCTTCTCGGTGGGTGTCTCGGGTCCCGTTTGACGACTGTACTTGAGTGCTCGTTTGTTTTACACCGACAAAATTCGGTGACACAAAACCCTACTAAATAATACATCATTATCAATTCAACCTCTTCCGTTACCGTGGGGTGAGGTCATGAGAACTGACCTTTTAGGGTACCTACCTCCTCGGGCCACCCGACGTCAGGTGCCCCAGCGATTCTCAGCCTGTGCTGACTCGCTAAAGTGAAAGTGAAAAGTGAAAGTACGTGACCTCTTCCTTTACCGTTGGGTGAGGTCACAAGAACAGACCTCTTAGGGCCCCTGCCGCCTCGGTCAATCGGTATTAAATTTTTCTTAAGGACTCTATTCTCTTGTGTCAGATGGACCTTTTACCAAGTTCCGTTCAGTGTTTTATTCTTTGTGTTTCCAACAACTGAACTTAGTCTCGACCTCCTCAGAACAGTACCTGACCTTCTTTTTGAGGTCGGACGGACCCAGACTTAGGACCGGGACGGGTAGTACCAACATACTGGAACGTATTCAATAAGTTTAGAGACACCCAGGGTTAAAGGAGTAGACACTTTACTCCTATATATATGATAGATAGAGTATCCCAGTAACATTTCTTTGAGTCATCGTAAGTCAAGTCAAGTCAGTGAGTCGGCACAGGTTGAGAAACGCTGGGGTAGTTAGCGTCGTGCGGTCCGGAGGGACAGGTAGTGGTTGAGGGTCTCAAGTGAGTCTGAGTGCAGGTAGTTCAGTCACTACGGTAGGTGGGTAGAGTAGGAGACAACAGGGGAAGAGGAGGACGGGGGTTAGGAAGGGTCGTAGTTTCAGAAAAGGTTACTCAGTTGAGAAGCGTACTCCACCGGTTTCATGACCTGAAAGTCAAAATCGTAGTAAGGAAGGTTTCTTTAGGGTCCCGACTAGAGGAAGTCTTACCTGACCAACCTAGAGGAACGTCACGTTCCCTGAGAGTTCTCAGAAGAGGTTATGGTGTCAAGTTTTCGTAGTTAAGAAGCCACGAGTCGGAAGAAGTGTCAGGTTGAGAGTGTAGGTATGTACTGGTGACCTTTTTGGTATCGGAACTGATCTGTCTGGAATCAGCAGTTTCATTACAGAGACGAAACTTATATGATAGATCCAACTAGTATTGAAAAGAAGGTTCCTCATTCGCAGAAAATTAAAGTACCGACGTCAGTTGTAGACGTCACTAAAACCTCGGGGGGTTTTATTTCAGACTGTGACAAAGGTGACAAAGGGGTAGATAAAGGGTACCTCACTACCCTGACCTAATTCATGTTTATCTACAACGAAAACGAAAATGACGATAAGTATCGAGTCTAGTCGAGAACTGACTTCGTCACTCGTGTTCTATGACTTATCAAAATAACTTCCGTTCATCTACCTGCTACCCCCAATCCTCAATCTCTTGTTTTTGTAAATCGATGTAAAGTCTCAAACCGAACGAAATTACAATAACGTTTTTACTAATCAAACTACTAAAGTTTATGAAAGAATTTAGTGTAACAAACTTACTTGAGATCGAAATGATACATTTTAGATATTTTTAAGTACTAAGACTTGGACTCGAAATCATCTCTTCGTGAGTAAACTTAAAGGGACGACCAAGTCTACCAGACGGACGTTACTCCCTCTGGACCCAAACTAGGGACCCATTCCCTCTAGAAGACCTCTTCCCTCACCAATGGGAGAGGTCATAAGAACGGACCTCTTAAGGTACCTGTCTCCTCGGACCAGCCGAGATCATCTATGTCAACGTTTCTCAGTCTGTACTGACTCACTGACGACGACGAAGAGTCAGCGAAGTCAGCACAGGTTGAGACACACTGGGGGTATCTACCGTCGGGTGGTCCGATGAGACAGGGACCCTAAGAGGGTTGTTCTTATGACCTCTCCCAACGGTAAAGGAAGAGGTTACGTACGTACGTACGATTCAGTCAAGTTAACACAGGCTGAGACACACTGGGATACCTGTCGTCGGGAGGTTCGAGGAGACAGGTACCTTAAGAGATCCGTTCTTATGACCTCACCTGACTCACTGATTGTATGCAATTTCGATATGTCAATAATAATAGTAACGGACACCAAGAAAACACCCTATAGGACAGAAGGTCCGACGAAAACTAATACATATTAACAAAATAATGATAAATAGTTAATTTCTGTATACTTTCTCGATTAGACTTATGGACTAGTTGTCCTCTGTTCTCTATTCTAAAGTAAGTTTTCACTTTTTTGCCTAAAAAGACACGTAAAAATATATCGACAATGTCTGTTGACATTTTAAAGAATATAAAATTTTATGACTTTTGTTATATTTCTGATTGTAAGAATAAATAATAGTAATACTCGGTGTTTGGTTATCTTTGTCGTAATACAATGACGGAGTATTGTCGTATGGATTGCCATATCTCTCTCAGTGTTTCAGTTTTTATATAGAGGATCATACAACTTTGAGACCTCCTCCCGTACCGTTGGGTGAGGTCATAAAAACGGACCTCTTAGGGTACCTGTCTTCTCGAACCGCCCGATGTCAGGTACCCCAACGTTTCTCAACCTGTACTGACTTCACTGAATCGTGTCGTACGACGATGACGACGACGATTCAGCGAAGTCAGTACAGGCTGAGACACGTGTCGTATCGTACAACTTTTATGGTTTTTTTGGGGTTTTTTTGGGTACCAATCGGTACAAATACACACACATATATACTTATATATATATTACTTCTATCTATTTATACAAGTATAAACTGTGTTATTCTGACAGTTCTACACAAACTATTACATTTAACAATGGGAAAGAAAACATCGGTCGTATTGAAATAGTTCTTGACCCTTGTGTTTATAAGAAGTTTCTAAAAATATGAGTATTTTATTGTTGTTTAATTCGTCGAAGACCGAGACGTTGGAGTCCAGTTCAATGGATTGGAATCAAAAAAAGTAAACTTTATCCCTATTGTTATAACGAATTGAGTACTCTAAAAACACTCCTAAATTTTTCTTTTGTATACTCTTCACGATTCTTATCGCGTACTGTGTATTTTCTGTAAACTGTCTAGAATCGATGATAACAACCTCTTCCGCTACCGTGGGGTGAGGTCGTGAGAACGGACCTTTTAGGGTACCTACCTCCTCGGACGACCCGACGTCAGGTACCCCAGCGCTTCTCGGCCTGTGCTGACTCGCTGAAGGGAAAGTGAAAAGTGAAAGTACGTGACCTCTTTCTTTACCGTTGGGTGAGGGTCACAAGAACGGACCTCTTAGGGTCCCTGCCCCCTCGGACTACCCGACGGCAGACACCCCAGCGTGTCTCAGCCGTGCTGACTTCGTTGAATCGTCGTCGTCGTCGTCGTCGATGATAACAATAAGACTGAAGACAAGATAAGCTACGGGAACTACAGTCTAGAATTTGTTTCCACGTAGAGAATGTTTACAAGGGTTTATAATTTGACCATTCTTGTTTCTAATGTGAACTGGAAGTTGTTTATGTACCTGTGGTTCCCCCTTTTCCCCCCTCCCTACTTAACCCTCTAGCTCTACCTGTATATAAGTGATGAGACATATTTTATTTATTGATTGCTCTCGGACGACACGTCGTGCCCTTGAGATGAGTCACACGATACTGCTTGATTTATCCTCCCTTTAGGTTTTTCGTCCCCTATATACACATGTATATCGACTCAGTGAAGTGACATATCGTCTTTGATTGTGTTGTGACTTTTGTTGATTTTATGGGGTCAGGTTTTTTATTATTTATAAAGGGCTATATGATGTCAAACTCATTTATCTCGATGGCGACACAGAAAGACTGAGGTTGGAGTATAAAATCTTATAAAATTCGTCTCTATTTTTATTACACTGTATTTCTGACTACTTGAAAACCTAACGTTTCGTACCAAAAATCGTCGAATTCGATAGGGTGTCGGTTGTGTAAATTCAAGTTTACGTCAAATTCTACGCAATTTGTAGTGGTCATTTGTATGTCTTATACCACGGGTGTCAAAACAAAAGTTTATGTGGACGATGGTCACTTAAGTGTAGGGCTTGGGACTTTTGGTGTCTGATTATTCACATAAAACGTCTGGAGGAGTGAACCGTCTTATGTGAGAGAAGTCAACTTAGCATTTTGAAAAGTCTCAGTCTCCTGGTTTCCTTATTGAAATTAGTCCTTCTTATATTTTGAAAGTATTATTGTTTAATGTTTTCTCTCATTTTAATATTTGATCTGACAATTTAAGTAGTTAGACGGACTTATTCAATTAACTCACCTGTCTTATTTGTTTGTGCTAATGTTCTATTCGACTTTCGACTACCTAATGGTCGATGAACCCTGAGTTCGATGAGGATCCTCGGAACAAGAAAGATTTAGGGGGTAAAGAAGACGAGACGACCCTATCAAGAAGTCGGGGCCCGAGAAAGCTCTTAAATTAGGTGAAGGGGAAACGTCGCCGGTGAAGGTGGTCGACGAAGAGAGCAGCTGAATTGTAAGTTTGCCTTTTCCGGTTCGGATCCAATAAGATTACTATCGTGTGTGGAGTATTTTTTTAGACGGTTTAAATGAAAAGGTATCTTGTAGTAAAAGTGTCGAAAAGTACTCAGGCACTCCTCTCTTTCGTAGTACATATCTTATACTGAAGGTCTTAAGAACTTCTATAATCCGTAACAAGGGTCACAATGCCACCCACCCACATGGTGGTAGATATCTTACCCCCACAGAAGTTAAAGGGGTTTCTCTAACCCAGTCCGACAGTGACATGGACACACGGGTGTCCTCTTCTCCTCTCCTGGAGTGTTTTAATCCTGTAAAAGTCTTTACAAGGGTCCAATTTTCTTGAAGTCCGAGACCCCACGTAAGAAAAAGTAAGGACCAAAATGTAAGGACACATTTCTAGTGGAACGAAATCAGATGCTGTGGGACGGTCTCTGTCTTGTACCACATTGTTTGGTTCTCAAACCCTACACATTTGAAACGTTCAAAGAGTTGGAGACATGGAGCCAAAAGTGTAGATACGTCCCCACCCCCACCCCTATAATTGTTATATGTAGTAATTGATGTAGTAATTTAATCAATTCAAGACGTTTCTTGAATTTTAATCGTGTACCTTTCGTGAGACCTTCATAAATTCCCTTAAGAGAGATGTGCTCCCAAAAATCCGCTGTGTGACGTATTTCTGCACTCCCTCCTTAATTGTCCCGTTACTAGAATTTTGGGAAACCGTTGTTACTTACTACGAATAGATCTGTAACGGTCTCATGTCTCAAAAGTCTCCCCGACGAACCTCCTCCTCTAAAATCTTCACTTAAGGACGACGGAGGACCCTTTTAGGGACGACTGAAGAAATGGGTACGGGGTGCAACTGTCAACAGTTGTGGAGACTGTCTGGGTTCCTTTCCACAAAAGGTTCCCTTGCCGTCTTTTAGGGATGGACCCGTTGGGAAATAAACCTTTGGCCTCTTAGGTAAGACGCAGACTGCGGCCGATAGGGAAGAGATCAACACTGGGGGGGGGGTGGGGATGTGTGTGTGTGTGTGTGTGTGTGTGTGTGTGTGTGTGTGTGTGTAACGCGACCTCGACGTGTCTGGCAGTCTTAAGGTAAGGATTCCGCTGGAAGTTATCCCCGCCTTGCGACCTTCTTCAGAAAGCGACAGTTGAAAATTCGGGGTCGATTGCGGTAGAATTTCATGTTGTCCACCGAACTGAGACGCGGGAGGCGTCCGATCCTTCCACGTTCCAACCGAGCCCCTGGTGCACCCGCTGGTCCCTATGAAAGAAGTCCCTTTAATAAAGGACTGGAAACCGTGACAAAAGACTCAACCGTCTAAGTTGGCCCAACCAAGAAGGAGGGTCTGGAGCAAACCCCCAACAGGATCCAACTCCAGAGGAGGGCGAGGAGGGGCGGAGAGTCTTATTGTAGTGAAGCGGAGACTTCCCGTTGGCTTCTGACTCTCGTAGGGTTTCGGTTGTGTACGCACGAGGTGTGAGGAGGCGGGCAGAGTGCGGGTCCATGGACCCCTGTCTGAGCCTCCTCGCACGGGGGCCTGGAGGCTTCGCCAGGTCGGAGGTTCGTGAATCGGGCGGGGCAGGTCCGACCTCTGCCCACCGGGGCCGGTTTGATGACGGGTTTGTCGACAAGAAACCACCCCGCCCCTGGGCGGAGGGGCGTAGAGAGTCCACGCTCCAGTCGTAGGTCGGTGGGCCCAGGGCCGGCGGTGCGCGCGGGGACGGGCCGCCGCGTGAGTGGACGTCGCCCCGGGCCGACCGCAACCGGCGCCGGCGCAGGCTGGCCAGCCGTCGAGGCCTTGGCGCGTCGTGGCACTACACGTCGCACTCGTCGTCGTTGGGGTCGTCGTCGTCGTCGAGCCGGCGGTCCGCGTGGTAGGAGGCGTCCGCGCGCCGAAATCCTGGGCCGCGCCGCCCGCCGCCGCCGCCCCCTCCTCCTCAGCCTCGGGCCCTCAGGCCGTCGCGCCGAGGGCGGAGCCGGGGGCGGCCCCGGGGCGAGGGGCTCGGGCGTCGTGACCGCGACCGACGGCGCCCCGCGCGGTCCGGGCCCCTCGTCCTCGGCGGTGGCGGCAGGGGCGGCGGCGTGGTGCCGCCTCGGTGCCGCCCCGGCCCCCGCAGGTTCGGCCGCCGCCTCGCTTGGGGCCGCGAGGGGCCGCCGCCGCCGCCCCTGCCGCCCGGCGGGCCCCGGGCCCGGCCCGGCCCCGGGTGGGACGCCCGTCGCCCGTCGCCCCCGCCGCCGCCCCGCCCGCGTCGGCTCGGGGGCTCGCGTGTACCCGCGGCGTCTACACCGGCGCCGCGGCGTCGACCTCGCCCTCGCCGGCGGTCTCCTCGCGCCCCTCGCCCTCCTCCTCCTCTTCCTCCTCCTCCTCCTCCTCCCGAAGTCGCCGCCGGGCGTCAATGGAGGTGCGAACCGAGGGGGCGGGAACGGCGGGCATCGGTGAGTGGGCTGCTCGGTGGAGGGGAGGAGGGGCGCGAGGAGGGCCGGCGTCCGGCGCGGCGGGGCGGCGGCTCAGGAGCCCTTTCGGCCGAGGTCCGCCCCCGGGGCCCACGCGCCCCCGACAGTGACAAACCTCCACTGGGCGCTCGGGGAGACCTCAGGCGCAGGCGGACGGCCCGACGCGGCTCGCGCGCGGGGTCGACGGCTCCAGCGACGCCGGCCGATCCCGTCTCGGGGCGCGCGCGGCTCCGAGCCCCGACACCCCACCACCCCCCACGGACCCGCTCCAACCTTTGAAAATAACTGTTCACCTCAACCCTCAACACCACTACCTCTTGGCTCTCCCGCGGCCGGGTCGGTCCACAGACGGCCGCTGACACGCGGGGAGGGACGTCGACCGGACACATGCTCCCCCTTCTCTGCCCCAGCAAGGTCTTTCCAGAACTGTGAGCGAGGGTCTGCCACCCGGCGGGCGAGTGGCTCGTGGCGACGAGTCCGCGGCCGCCGCCACTCATCTCGGACCCTTCCCTCCGCTCAGGCTAAGCGGCCCGCAGGCAGACCAGGTCGCGCGTCCACAGAGCCGTTCTTCGCCGTCCCCACTCCACGGGCACCGAGCCCGCGCGTCCTGCCTCCACCCCGTCACCCCCGGTCAGAGTCGAGTCCGGCCGCGCCCGGCCCCCCGAGTAGGGCCTCCGCGGCGCGGGCCTCCCCAGGACCCCCGACGGCAGCGGGTCAACGGCGAGGGCCCGGTCGCAGAGTACTGGCGCGACTTTGGAGCCCGAGGGCGCGCGGCGAGTACGGAGCGTCCCCTGTCGGCCGGCCACCTTCCCGAGCTCCCAGCTCGTCTCCCGCGCGCCAGGAGCGGAGCCTACGTGCTCTCTCGGCCCAGGCCCCGACCCGAGTCGAGTGGCGTTGTCGCGGCGCCTAGGGCGGAAGACGTTCTCCGAGCCTCACCGCCCGCGGCCCCGACCGGCCCCGGAAAATATGAGGCGGAGGCGGCGGAGGGAAGCCCAGGGAGGAACGGAGGAGGGGACACGGGCGGGGCAGGAAAGGAGGGACGCTCGCCTTGGAAGTCGGATCCGCAAGGGTTTAAAGGGGTTAAAGGTTCGCGTGGAGCGTAGGACCCAAGGTCGCAGGACTACCACCTCGGAGAGGCAAGAGGGAGCCCCTGGCTTTAATTGGTTTGTTTGGAAAGAGAGGCTGTGCGGGGGAAGGGGGCGAGGGTAGGAATGTTTGAGTTCATTCTAAGAATTTAGTTGAGGGAAGGCTCTCAAGGACAGAAATATGTTCCGGGGAGTCGGTTCAGAAGCGGTTTAAGTCTGGCTTTTGTGAAAATAGTAATGCTTTCAAGTGCCCCCACCCCCACCCCCGTCATAAGCGGGGCCATAAAACGTCATAAATTTATCGCCACCAATTTCATATCATACACCAACAAATCAGCGATTCAGCGCAGGCTAAGAAAACCTTGAGGCACCTGACATCAGACGGTCCGAGGAGACACGGACTCTGACGGGTCCGATTCTTATAACTTCACCCAACGGTAAAGGAAGAGGTCTCCTAGAAGGGGTGGGTCCCTTCCTTAGGCACACAGAGGACGTAACCGTCCGACCAGGAAATGGCGACTCGGTGGTCCCTTCGGGTTTCAAACCACGTGGCCAACCAAAACACAGTCCCCGTTCTTCTCTATCAATGACGAGACCTCTACGAAACACTCGTAGAGATTTTAGGATTGGTTGGGATCGTAGAATGATTGTGTAACTGTCTAAGAATTCGCGAGGTAAAGAGAGGAAAAGTCAGTAAAACACACACCAACCCTCCCTCCCGAAACCCTTCCCTCGTTACAAACCTCCCTCACTCGCGAAATTTACAAATCCGTCGTCCAGGACAACCCGTAGAATAACGTTAGGCGTCCGAGATTTTACGGTTATTAACGGTTGACCTCGCGACTCCTTCTTAAACTCTGTTATCTACCAGGGCCCAAGTCTGCCCTCTAGTTTCTCCTCTAGGGTCCCCGAGACTCTAGGGTGTCCCTAGGAGGACACACAAAGGTTCAATCTTAGTGAATCTTTCTACACTCCCTCAGGTCCGATTAGTCGTGTAACTACCTTACACATTTAATTCTTCCGTTTGACCTTAGGACACAGGTCTCTCTCAAATCCCACCGAGATTGGTGGTCAACATGGTCTAACACTACACCCGTGTGTCCCTGTTTACTGAAAGGGTAACGGACTCCGTCCGACCAGATTTAATCTTAGGTCCGTGAAGACGACATAGGATACAAAGGTAGTATGTGTTAGAGGTGTACATTCGGAGTTGACGGAGTGGAGAGTAGATTTTACTTGTAAAAAAACCTAGGATCCTTTTTATTGAAAATGTTTTTGCAACCTTTCTTTAGGAACGTCGCTCACATTTAAGAACATTTACACATTTTCCTCTCAACCTCTAGTTTCAGAAACATTTTACAACATTTTTAACATTTAACTTAAAACCCCTGATTTCAGACATATTTTACAGCTTGTTTACATACTTACTTAGGATAATTTTAAGAACGTACGACACTTTAGGCTTAAGGTCCACTCAAATACAAGATCATTCGTGTATATTGATCATAACTATTTGGAGGTACGGAACACTACTGACAAGGGTTTGTTCCGATGACCGTCACGAGACGAAAACTCCTCAATCCCTTTTGACCCAACGTTCAAAACACTTTTTCTTAATATTTAAATTATCGGGTTCGTTTAATTCACAGCTCGTGTAAATCCTTTAGTATGGTTGTCAATTACCTTTGAAATTTTTAGGATGGATGAACTCACAGGTGTCGTGAAATAAGTATAGAAATAATAACTAGATTGACGTAATCATCTTACACAGACAAACACACAGACGGAAATATGGTCTGAACCTAGTGGAAACACCGTCTTGTAAGGTCTCGTGTAGAGGGAACGTGGTCATGGGTCCAAAAAAAAAAAAAAAAAAAGGGAGAAGGAAACAAATGTCGATCTCTGTGAAAGGTCGTCGTGACCCAGATCCACCCTACCACCTCCCGAGCCAGTGTAAGACTAGACCGGTAATTTGTGCTTCACTGGTAGAGAGTGTGAGAGAAACGAAAGACATCCGTTTCCTGAAACTCCACCCTCCTCGGCTGTAGAGACTCAATGACGAGTTGTCTCTCGATACCGTGGTCCTTATGGACGTACATTGGAACACGTCATTCTTTATGTGAAACAACAATTTCTGGTGACACTGACCCCTACAAACGATGCGTCGATCAAGTCGGACACGACTGTTCATGTTAGGAGTTCTGCCCCTGTCCACGGAGGAGAGTAATATAAAGATCTCGACTCGTGTCTCGGAACGCACCTCATCTACGAGTTAGGTACAAACAAATTACCTATGTCGTACACTAAAAATATGTCTGGAATGAATTACTTAATTGAGAGAAATCTGACAAGGATGATATTCATCGACTAGACATTTATAATTAAGAAGACAGAACTAGTATGATAAGAAAGTGTTTAAAATAATAATCAGACAAAGAAAACGTCTGTCCGAACAAACTGACCTTATCAACCCATTTTATTCTCTTTAATTGTTCGGTCTTGTGGATATCAATTATATTGAATTGTCTTGGAACATCAGATAATACTAGTCCTAAAATAACAAAAATGATATATATATATCATATATATATATCAAAAAAATGATTTTGACAACCTTCTATCGTTTCCCATCAAAATTATATCAGAAATTTTTATCCAAAAATAATAAATTTTTATATATGTCTTCATTTCTCCCATATTATTTATTGGGTTGAAGTTATTGTGAACACTGGTTTAGACATGAGATTGAAAGACAACAGTTTAATAAAACTCCGTTTAGGTACTGTAGTATAGTAAAGTGACTATGTATCAAGTCATATATAGAGTTTTTCTATTCCTAAGTTAATTTTTTTTTCAATGTGAGTACGTATGACACACACTCCACATTTAGTCTAAAAAACGTTGCAGTTTTGGTCTCCGAAAAGACCCATATTTTTAATAATCGTAAATCCCTAACACCACCTCCGACGATCTACAAGTGGTTTTGGACAAAGGAGAAGAAGGACCTGTGTGCTAAACTGATGTAAAGGGTTATAGGAGATGTCGATCTATGTCGGCACACGGACTCAAGACCGATCATCTTGAGCCAGACCACCGACCTATAAAGACACGTCCCACTACTTACTAGTCGGACTTAAGGACCGTGTCTCGGGAATGGGTAAGGTTGAGACGGGTCTTGTGGAATCGATCCGATCACACACTGATCTTTATTGGAAAATTTTTTTTTACTACATATCAAGTAAATGTTATAACACAATCAAAAACGACACGTCGTTTCACTAGGTCAATATATAAGAAAAAAGTATGAGAAAAGGTGATACTAAATAATGTCCTATAACATTATCAAGGTACACGATATGTCGTCCTTGAACAATCAATAGATAAATTATATATAACAACAACAAGTCAACGAGTCTACACAAACTGAAAAACTCTGGGGTACCTGACGTCGTGTGGTCCGAAGGGACAGGAAGTGGGAGAGGGTCTCAAACGAGTTTGAGTACAGGTAACTCAGCCACTATGGTAGGTTGGTAGAGTAGGAAACAGTAAGGGAAGAGGAGGACGGAACTCAGAAAGAGTCGTAGTCCCAGAAAAGGTCACTCAGTCGAGAAGTGTAGTCCACCGGTCTCATAACCTCGCAGTCGAAGTCGTAGTCAGGAAGGTTACTTATAAGTCCTAACTAAAGGAAATCCTAACTGAACAAACTAGAGGAACGTCAGGTTCCCTGAGAGTTCTCAGAAGAGGTCGTGGTGTCAAGTTTTCGTAGTTAAGAAACCACGTGTCGAAAGAAATACCAGGTTGAGAGTGTAGGTATGTACTGATGACCTTTTTGGTATCGAAACTGATCTTCCTGGAAGAATCCGTTTCATTACAGAGACGAAAAGTTTTGTGACAGATCTAAACAGTAACGAAAAGAAGGCTTCTCGTTAATGTACCGATGTCAGTGACAGGTGTCACTAAACCCTGGGGTTCTTTTATTTCAGACAGTAATAACAGTAACAAAGGGACAAATAAACGGTACTTCACTACCCTGACCTACGGTACTAGAATCAAAAAACTTACAACTTAAAATTTGGTCGAAAGGGTGAGAGGAGAAAGTGGTAGTTCTCCGAGAAATCAAGGAGAAGTTAAAGACGGTATTCCCATCACAGTAGACGTATAGACTCCAATAACTATAAAGAGGGCCGTTAGAACTAAGGTCGAACACGAAGTAGGTCATGGTGTAAAACGTACTACATGAGACGTATATTCAATTTATTTGTCCCACTGGTCGGAACTGTATAAGGAAAGGGTTAGACCTTGGTCAGACAACAAGGTACAGGTCAAGACTGACAACGAAGAACTGGACGTATGTCCAAAGTGTCCTCCGTCCAGTCCACCAGACCATAAGGGTAGAGAAAGTCTTAAAGGGTATCAAAGAACACTAGGTGTGTCAGTTTCCGAAACTGTATCAGTTATTTCGTCTTCATCTACAAAAAGACCTTGAGAACGAAAAAACTACTCGGTTGTTTACAACCGTTAAACTACCGACCAAGGAGACGGAAAAGATTTAGGTCGAATTTGAAGACCTTCAAGTGTCAAGTGCATGACAACTACGAATCAAACCTCTTAAAACTCGTAATGAAACGATCACACATTTTACTCACGTTAACACACCATCGAACTTGAAAGAAACAGTAACGGAAAGAAACCCTAACCTTACCTTTGACTGGAAAAGGTCAGGACACCGGTGACGACTTAAAAGGTTTGAACGACCGTATAATTCGCACCGTGAAATTGTTGTAGTAGTAATCCTAAACTTTATCGAGTCGACCTTAAGGTAGTGGAGGTGAACGAAACAAGTATCACTACGAAGGATTCCAGGTAAACTGAAGTGTGAGGTCCTACAGACCGACATCCACTCACTAGTGTGGTAGTACCAATAGACCCAGTAATTCTAGAAAAAACATATCAAGAAGACACATAAGAACGGTGGAACAGAATTATAGAAGACGAAGATAATCCAAGGATGACAAAGAAAGTAAATAACACGGGTAATAACGTACTATACAAGGGAACAGAGATTAAAAGAGCTTCTGTGGAGTGGAGGAGGAGGATTCAGCGAAGTCAGCACAGACTGAGACACACTGGGGTATCTGCCGTCGGGTGGTCCGAGGGGACAAGGACCCTAAGAGGTCCGTTCTTGTGACCTCACCCAACGGTAAAGGAAGAGGTCATGTACTTTCACTTTTCACTTTCACTTCAACGAGTCAACACAGACTGAGACACATTGGGGTGCCTGACGTCGGATGGTCCGAGGAGGTAGGTACTCTAAAAGGTCCGTTTCCATGACCTCACCCAAAGGTAATGGAAGAGACTTCTTTAGAGATCAGAAATGGTAAGACAACAAAAGAAGATAAAAAATATGACAAGGGAATTTTTCTGAAAGAATAAAGAAGAACGATAAGCGACCTTGAGACGTAAGTCTACCCATATAGAAAGGAAAAGAGGAAACAGAAAATGAAGAAAAGAGTCAATGAAACATATAAAACAAACATAAACGATTAAGGTTTGAGTTATAAATAGGACGGGGGTGGGGGAAATGGAGAAACTATTAGAATTCACACAAAAGATACAGACTCTAAGAAAGACAAAATATTTATTCAAGTAAGCCGTAGTATAAATCTAAGATGTATATAGTGTACCAAAAACAGGAAGAGAAAGACTGAATTAAAGGAATCATACTATTAAAGATCCAGGTAGGGACAAGCACGTTTACCGTAATAAAGTAAAAAAAGTACCGACTCATCATAAGGTGACATACATAATGGTGTTGAAAAAAACTTCTAAAAAATTTTAAATAAAAAATCAACCTCCTTCTAAAGAAAGGCTACAACACAATCAAAGGCGGTATACTGTTGACTTGACCAGGATTAATACATAAATAGGAGAGGGAGGATTCGGAGGGAGGAGAGGGGGTAGGGGAAGGAGATCCACCGGTGTATCGTCGTCGGGTGTGAGGACACGTATGCCCCTGAGGGGGTCGACGTGGAAAATGTATACTCGCACAAATATCCAGTCACGATGAAAGGGTCACACAGGGTGGAAGAGGAAGGGCGCGACACAGGTGTCCGGGAAAGAGAAGTAGACGTAGAGGTGAGGAAGGGACTTTCATCCACGTAACCATGGTGAAAAGATCTAAGGTAAATATAAACAATTATATGTTATAAACAAAAAGAGAAAGACTGAATGAAGTAAGACATATTGTCTGCGATCCAAGTAGGTGGAACGGTGTTGACTGAGTTTAAACACAAAAAAATTACTGACCCATTATTAGGAAACACACACACACACACACACATATATATATGGAAGAAATATATAAGTGAACAACTACCTGTAAATCGAACTAAGGTACGGAATTGACGACACTTAGGACGACGACATTTGTGTCCTCACACACATAGGAGAACTTAATCTCAAAAAACGGGTTATATACGGATAACCCTGACCCTTACCCTGATGACCGAGTATACCGTTGAGATAAAAAGCGAAAAATTCCTTTTTATGTGAACTTTTTAATACACTTCGGTGATTTGAACCTCCGAGACGAAGACCAGAGTGTGACGGGACTAGGTGTACGACACTCCTGCCCACCGTGCAGAAACCTCTCTCTCGTCCACAGCACCAGAGACACCCGACAGTCGAGAGACAACACTGACCAGTCGAGACGACAGCGTCGTCCTTTCGTCAGTTTCGCGGCGGGGGGTGGTGGTGGGGGTTGGGGCGGGGGGCGGGTCGCGGTGCACCGTACGATCTACGATCAAGGGGTTGGTCCCTAATTTAGGTACGGGGGACGTAACCTTCGTGTCTCAGAATTAGCGACCTGGTGGTCCCTCCAGGACTCACCGTCACAAAATTATTCTGGAACATATGTGTCTGAGGTACATATGTGTTTCGAGGTCACGAAACCGGTGGACTACGCTTCTCGACTGGGTAACCGTGTCAGGGACCACGACCCTTTCTGGCTTCCCTCCTCCTCTTCCCCTGCTGTCTCCTGTGCTACCGACCTCGTAGTGGTTGAGTTGTCCGTACTCAAACACGTTCGAGGCCCTCTACCACTTCCTGCCCCTTCGGACCGCACGGTGTCAGGCACCCCAGGGATTCTCAGCCTGTACTGACTCTTTGACTTGTTGCCTTATCCGTCTGTCGATCTGGTATACTGAATCGAAGACGGTCAGGGACGAGATTCTCTACTGGTACGAAATGGGCGAGTAGAGTCCCGGTAGGCACCTCCTCGACGTCGTTTGACCGCAACTTACCAGATAATTGGTCGGCACATCGGAGAGTCCGTTCAAGAAATCCAGAGAGTCGAGTCAAATACCCGAAGGGACCACCGAGTCACCATTTCTTAGGTGGACAGTACGTACTCTGGACTCAAACTAAGGGCCCAACCCTTCTAGGGGACCTCTTCCTTTATCGTTGGGCGAGGTCATAAGAACGGACCCTCTACGGTACGTGTCTCCTCGGCCCACCCGATGTCAGGTACCCCAGTGTTTTCTCAACCTGGGTGGCATCCCTGATTCGTTGTTTGCCGAGTCAAAGGAGTAGACATTTAACAAAAGTCCGAGGTGACAGTGAGGGTGTCCTCCGTTCTACTTACCAAGGTCCAGAGAGACAGGTTATCTACTTCATGAGGTCTGACACAGGCACTCCCGTCCCTTAACCAGACAGAGTAAGTGAAGACTTCAGTGAACCACCAACAAGGTATTTATATAAAAGGTACCTACGTCGAAAATCTTTTGACGCCTTTTATCATCGATATTTCTAGGTCTCTCCATCTGAGATTCGGGACTTCCTTTGTGTTTGTTTTTGGGGTTTTACAACAAGGTGATCTCAGGAAACTTGACACGTCCCCAGTGTCACGAGTGTTCACTCTTTTAGTGGTGGGAGGCTCCGAGCCTCCACGAGGACCCCCGAGAAGGGCGATTTCGTTGTCGATCCGACCACCCTGTGGACCCGAAGGTCGCAACGAGGTTGAGGACTCTGAGATTGTGTATGTGTGTGTGTGTGTATGTGTGTGTTTACACACTCTTGGTCTCCCTACGATACAGAGAGAAGTGAAGTAGGAATCTCGGGGACTGACATGTGTCCCGGGTTCCCTGGGGACTCACACACGGGGTCCTCCCCCTCCTCGACGTAAGGGTCCCCTCCCGACAAGAAGAGTCCGTACCCGTCCTCACCACTACTTTGTCCCAACCGACAAACTTTCTCAAGTACTACCAAGAAGGAATACACCGTCCCAGGAACTGATGTAAAGGTCGCACTGTAATTTTACACTACAGGACGGGTAGGTGACTGAAGACGTCTATCGACCGGAGACATCGAGTAGACATGACTTTTTCTCTGAGGAAATAACGAAACCGAAACGACATTAATAAAGACACGTTTTGTTTTATTTTAGAGTCCGTACGATATCGACCTCCTATTTTATATATTAATATTAAACATATTAATGGTACAATATATAATATATTTTATCCAAAAAAATTTTTTTTTTTTTGAAGACTGTTTATTAAAGATCCGTCTTTCTTTCGTTTGACTAGTCTCAACGCAGAGACTCAAATCTCCACCCATCCTCGGTTGATCTTAAGTAGTCCGAAGGAAAATGTCTACTCCTTTGACTCCGGGCCCCGTAATTTACCTGTAAAAGTTAAAACGTCTTCCTCGACCACCGTCGTAGTCCAAAAACGAAGTTCCGGTAACGAGAAAGATGAAAAGTTACATATCAAATTTTATAATTTCATACTGTATGGATGGTTTTTCTCATGTCTAGGATTCACATATATGTCGAGGTACTGTAAAAATAATAAGTCTGGTTCTTCGTTATAGAATGGTCGTGGGGTCATTGGGTAATGGGTCTACAATTGTTATAAGACTGAAAGTAGTGACATACAAACTTACCCGAATCTGTTATTATATCACCGTGGGGTGAGGTCATGGGAACGGACCTTTTAGGGTACCGACCTCCTCGGACCATCCGACGTCAGGTACCCCAGCGATTGTTGACTCGTTGAAGTGAAAGTGAAAAGTGAACGTACGTAACCTCTTCCTTTACCGTTGGGCGAGGTCACAAGAACGGACCTCTTAGGGTCGCTACCGCCTCGGACCACCCGACGGTAGATACCCCAGCGTGTCTCAGTCTGTGCTGACTTCGCTGAATCGTCGTCGTCTGCTATTATATTTGAATTGAAATGTTCAATGTACGGGGACCTCCTCCCGTACCGTTGGGTGAGGTCACAAGAACGGACCTCTTAGGGGTACCTGTCTCCTTGGACCACCCGATCTTAGGTACCCCAGTGTTTCTCAGCCTGTGCTGACTCGCTGATTCGTGTGTCGTGTTGAAATGTTCCATAGAGAACCGTAGAGTGAAGATCACGACAGGAGGTAAAGAGAGAAGTTGAAGAATAAACAACAACAACAAGTCAGTCAGTACAGGTTGAGAAACACTGGGGTACCTGACGTCGTGCGGTCCGAAGGGACAGGAAGTGGTAGAGGGTCTCAAACGAGTTTGATTACAGGTGACTCAACCACTACGGTAGGTCGGTAGAGTAAGTGACGGTGGGGAGGGGTGGGAGGTGGCGGGAATTAGAAAGGGTAGTAGTCCCAGAAAAAGTTACTCAACCGAGAAGCGTAGTCCACCGGTTTCATAACGTCGAAATCGTAGTCAGGAAGGTTACTTACAAGTCCCAACTAAAGGAAATCCTAACTGACCAAACTAGAGAAACGTCAGGGTCCCTGAGAGTTCTCAGAAGAGGTCGTGGTGTCAAACTTTCGTAATTAAGATACCGTGAGTCGGAAGAAATACCAGGTTGAGAGTGTAGGCATGTGGTGATGATCTTTTGGATATCGAAACTGATCTACCTGGAAACGACTGTTTCATTACAGAGACGAAAAATCATACGACGGTCAAAACAGTATCCAAAAGAAGGTTCCTCGCTCGTAGAAAATTGAAGGACTGACGTCAGTGGTAGGTGTCACTAAAACCTCGAAATATAAATCTTCCGAAAATTAGGATATCTTTGTAAAGTCCACATTAACTTCCTTGTGGGTAGGTAGGAACACCATCAACCGTGTTTACTGGTGTCAAAAAGGAAGTGGTGTCGGTCCGGGAAATGTTACACTGAAGAGTCAAAAGGGGTGGTACTGTGTCTCTGTAGGTGGGGGTCTGAGACTCGTCTAGAACACTGACGAAACTCTTTTACGTAGTGGTCACTCCAACATAGCCACGACACCAGACCAGAGTTCTTTGAAGTGTCCGAAGGAGAGAGAGACATAGAAAAAACCTTGAAACGGAGACGGACACTTATTCAGTCCTGATTGGACGTCCACCCTGGCTCTGTCCCAGGATGAGTGAGGTCGGTCGGTGGTCTGAGCGGGGTCTTCGTTTCGACAGGTTGGCCAACCGACGACTAGTGTCTGTGTGTTCCCTGGGGTCGTCTCGAGTGTCCTTGAAGGGTCCCCTCGGCTCAGATTTATCTTTTTATTTGATTTATGTATCGACGAGAAAACACCCCTAAACAGTGTATCTTTTTTCATGAGTTACGTTCGGAAATGAAGTTTATAAAGTCACGGATCGAGGATTCTTATTTCTCTAAGAGGATGTAGTAATGTTAGATTAATCCGAATCCTGTAAATGCTAGTCATGTTAAAATAGATTAAATGTAAGTGTAAGTTTTAAAAGATTAACGAGGATGTTATGTGAGACCCGGAAGGGTTCACCGAGTCACCCATTTCTTAGACGGACGTTACGTCCTCTTCGGTCTCTATACCCAAACTAAAGACCCAGACCTTCTAGGGGACCTCTTCCCGTGTCGTTGGGTGAGGTCACAAGAACGGACCTCTTAGGGAACCTGTCTCCTCGGACTGACCACCGTCAGGTACCCCAACGTTTCTCAGTCTGTGTTGACTTCGTTGACTCGTATCGTACGTCGTGTTACAGGAAAGATCAATAGAAGAAAGATAAGGTCTGAGTCCACTCTTAAGGGGTAGCGTACATCAACAGTACCAGGGTAGAGTAATAAAGACAGAACTTGTTAACGGCAGAGAAGGGGTGGGGTGGGAAAAGGAAAACCAGAAAACAGAATAATTGTTAAACTTTTCAGATCCAGTCCACTAAAACGTCTTACTGAAAGTCAAGTGTGATCACACAAACAAAGAGGTCCTGATTAAAGTCTGACACGAGAAACCCGTCCTTATGGCGGGTCTACCACTGTACAAGAGTACACATACAGTGTAGTGTCCCGGATGTGAGGACTACCGGGTCAACAACCCCTTAGAGAGAGGTCTACGTCTCCAGAACTAATTTACCCTTCTCAACAACTGACTCTTATACATCCACATACGTTTCTCTCAAGTAGATTAAAGGGCCCTTGGATGAGGTGAAACAGGATTTAAGAAACAATTAGAACAGGTCCGGGGAGTCTCGTCACCCGACACTGGTACAATCTCCAACTGAAAGAAAATACTTATTCAATAAATATATAAATAAATCAGTTTTATACAAGAAACTGTCAGTGTCAGTTCGTAGAACTTTTAAGACACCTTACATTTCTGTGAATAAACCTTTGACGTATTTTATTCTGGGAGAAGTACATCATTACAGAAAAAGCCCTCCTCCCACATCCCTCTCTCGCTTAATCGGGTCTATCGCACACGTCCGAGAGAGCGGGGTGCAAAACATTTGTCATTGCATTCTCGACTCGAGCAAATATCGCGGCACGTACGCGTAGTGCTCCACAAGTGACCCAGAGTTGATGAACCACACTTTACGGAGGTACTCGAAGTGGACCTCTTCTGGACTTCCCGACACGTACCAACACGACAGAATTCAATACCGACGACACGGACGGTCCTCTCTTCTTTATGCAGACGTCAAGGATGCCGAGGAGTTCAGACGAAGTCGAGGAGTCGAGGGTGGAACGGATGGGACCCGAGTTGGTTGTCACGTCCGTCACGTTTTTCGTTCTGTTAACCGTGACACTCGTCCTAGTCGTTATCTAGGACAACTAAAAATTTAATTACTTAATAAAAGTCTAAACTAAAAAAGATAATTTTATATCAACTAACAAGGTTACGTAATCAACGTCCACATGTCGTGTCCGACTCTAAGTCAAAAAAAGAAACAAACCAGATTAGTTTTCAATAATAGTTAAGTAAGACTCATCAAATCGGAGTTAGAGAGAGAGAGGAGAGAAACAATCATTCAGTCTAAGTCATATTCTGTTTTCTCTTTAATTAAACGATAGTTAGTGGGAACTGAAGTCACTACAGTTTTATTTACTGAATCAAAATACTACGTAACTTTTTCAACGTTCCTTAGATTTCTATGGATCCCTTCAAATTTTCTGTACTTCTTTTGTGGTTGTCTAACTAGTACAGTTGAGAAAAATTGTTGATTTCTCGTCGACTTAATAAAAAAAGGTTTTTATAAAACCAGGTCCACTCCAATATAGACTTTCTTTCGATTTTGACTACTTAAACGTTAATCTTCACTTAAATTGCTGTTATCAAGGAGTTGTTTCTTTCTAGTTTGACTGTGGAAATTTTACGGTGTAGTCTCTACGGAGGTGAGTTTTATCGAAGTGTTGTCTGACCAAGAGTGTAGAAATGATTATTTGTGTTCTGGAGTAGTGGTTACGAACACCACTCCTAAAGTGCTACTAACCCCCACAGCACCGAGTAAACACTTGGTCTACACAGATTTGACTTCAGACTTTTAAGAGCGAACCATTTGTCCTACTACTTTCGATCTGCACTTTACCGGAACACCCCCGTATTCGTACTTTCTTGACAAATGTGCACAAACCTCGAGTTTAAACCTCGAGTTTAAACCCCGTCAACAATAAAATGTTCTAACTCTAAAAGGAAATAAATGGACCACAGATTGAACCAAGAGTTTAACATGAAGCCAAAATAGGTACCGTTGTTTTTGATCGCAAACTCTTACTTCGAAAATAAACAACCCCTATACTTTCGGTTTAGTAGAACAAACAAAACCTATGAGTATTTCTAACTTCTCATTTGACAAGAGTGTAAACACGCACACACAACACTCATTTGTATACGGTACCATTATAGTCCGGGTCACTAAGACTTTTTTTTTTTTTTTTTTAGATGTATATGGTCGGTCCCTTTCATTGTAACTGACAACATTCTTTGTGAAGGGGAGTTTGAGTTTCTGAATTGTGTTCTTTTTAAATAAAAGAACGAACATGACGTTATGATACTTATGGAACCATAAGTTTTCTGTCGGAAGTAAACTAAATTTCCGGGTCACGGAATAGATCGTCTGTTCCCTTCTCTCTTTCCCTTCTAACGAGTCCTCCGGGATTCCCGGCCTGGTGTATGGTAACCGACTCTGAGACAGTACACCGAGATGGGTCGACGTTCCTCTCGACCTTTTACCTGTTAAGAACATACAGATCCTCCTTATATTTTACCGATACAGGTTCCGTAACCATGATAAAGGTATATCTTAATAGAGACGATTTTGTGGTCATACACTTGTTTTTAAACATCACAGTACCCACCCGACCTATCTCGTTCCCAATTGTAAAAATGAATCTCCCGACCTATTATTTATAAAAATCGAAACACTTCGTTCTTCTTTTTAATTCATGTAATGTATACATGAAAATATTAGTAAATTTTACATTGACGAATTTTTACACTTTTGGTAAGAATCGAAGTTCTACCATGTTTTCCACTGTCATACCCGACCGTCACCGGACACCTGTTACGGGGACATGACTGGGGACCTGATCTATTTAAGATATTCCTTTATGAGACGTCTTAGAAGGACAAAGAGTCTTGGAAGGATTCGACTAAAACTGATACCAACTCAAAAAGTCTATTTGTAAACACCGTTTAATATCCTCTTATATCTGAAGTAACCCAAAGGGGGTACCGAGTCACTATTTCTTAGGTGGACGTTGCGTCCTCCCCTTCTAGGGGACTTCCTTCCGTACCTTCGGGTGAGGTCATAAAAACGGACTTCTTAGGGTACCTGTCACCTCGGACCGTCAGACACCAGGTACCCCAACGTCTTCTCAATCTGAGCTGAATTGCTGATTTGTCGTTGTTTATCTGAATTGACTTTACTACTACTCCGTCTTACTTTGTGGTCGAAACTCACCGTTGTCACTGTCCTCTATCGTCAATTTCTGTAAATGAGATGGGACCTATTATTATTCTCCATAATCTAATGTAAAGTTTTATCTCATTTGGAAATACAGTAATACTTTCCCAAACGAAGACGTTGTATTGTACGGCAATATAACACGATTATAATAGATCCATGAAACATTACTGACACAAATACCTCTAAGTAGACCATTAGACTAGAGTTAATTCCGGAGTCTACGACCGAAAGAAGAACAAGGAGGAAGAGAAGAGCACAATCCTACCAATAAAAAGGACCAAGAATATGTTGATATTATTACTCTTGGACCTGAGTGTCCTATCAGATCACTCTCGGTACCTCCTCCTACAGACGAACCGGACTGGTGTAGTTAGGACTGAGTAATCGACCAAACCATTCTCCGTTCTAAAATATATAGTACATCTAATTCATTTACCTTATATACTTTTCTTCGTAACACCTTTACACCAAACATCATGTTCTGAAATGATTACTCGTCTAAATACAAGAATAATAAAGAAAATAATTCGAAAAAACAGTAATATTTTCATTATATAAAAGTGACGACCTTTATACCTTTTAATAAAAATTTTCCTTTTAACTTTAATAAGTATAAAGACAGTAGATGCCTACTAACGGTAATTGAAAGACCATATCACAAAAAGACAAATGTGCATGTACATGTTTGTGATTTGTGTATGTGTATATAAGTGTATGTTTATATGTATCGGACGTATGGATAAATCTATAAAAATGTATCAAATGTCTGTACTGACTTTGGTATAACGAATACCAGTAACTTTTAACAGATATTCTTTTGAAAATTACCGACGTCGTATAATAGAACATACTTATATACATTAAATTAATCGGATTGAAGATAAAAACCTGTGTACAACATGTTTTAGGGGAGTTAATTTTCCGGTAATTCTCTCTATATGGGTTGTTTTATTCACGAACATAGTTGTTTTTCTGTATACATTCTGATAAGTCTCGTCGAAACAAGGATTATTAGATGTCGACCTTTGTTAGGTTTACACATAGTCAAAATCTTACCTATTTGTTAAAAGTTATTTAGGTACGTTACAGTCGTTACCTTTTCTTAATCACCAGTTGACGACACATATTGTTATACCCACGAAGAGTACCTGTACTACTAATTGTCCTTTTTACCCATGTTTTCTTATGCAAGATATAGTGAGGTAAATATACTTCGAGTTCGTATACAGGTTGGCGGGACTTCACCACCCTGAAGAGACCGACAGGTCACTAAATGTGAAACGGAAGGTTACGTCCCCTGCGCCAAGGGAGGGGTCAGTCCCTTGATTCTTAGGTGTTCGACACGTCACACTGGTTTTATTTTTTTTTAAAAAAAATTTATTTGACTAGTTTTACTCACTAGCTTCGTCACAGAACCCTCCTCATATCTGATCCTACCCCGTGTTCCTTGAGTAGTTTCACGGTTTTCACAAGGTAATAACTAGACCCACGACCATTCACTATGGAGTTAATTTACTTTATTCTTGTATTTATGACATACTTACAGAGACTCCTATCCAAACCTGATGTAAAGAATATTTCAAGAGACCACCACCACCAAATCAGCGATTCAGGACAGACTGAGAACACTGGAGTACTTGATATCGGGTTGTCCCTAGGAGGACCGTTCTTATGACCTTACTCAACAGTAAAGGAAGAGATCCCCAATAAGGGTTGGGTCCTTAGTTTGTGTCCAGAGGACGTAACGTCCGTCTAAGAAATGGTTGACTCGATACTCCCTTCGGGTATTTAAGGAATCATATGTCATTAGAGTATTAAAGATTTTTATATATACGAAAAAACTCAATTTTTCGTATAGTAGTCAAGTCAAGTCAAGTTGAGAAGTCAACACAGTCTGAGAAACACTGGGGTACCTGACGTCGTGTGGTCCGGAGGGACAGGCAGTGAATTGAGGGTCTCGAACGAGTTTGAGTACAGGCAACTTAGTCACTACAGTAGGTTGGTAGAGTAGAAGACAGTAGAGGAAGAGGAGGACTGAGGTTAAAACGGGAGAAAGTGAAAGTAGTTCTCCGAGGAATCAAGAAGAAGTGAAAGACGGTATTCCCACCACAATAGACGTATAGACCCCAATAACTATAAAGAGGACCGTTAAAACTAAGGTCGGACACGAAGTAGGTCAGACTGTGAAACGTACTACATGAGACGTATATTCAATTTATTCGTCCCACTGTTATATGTCGGAACTGTATGAGGAAAGGGGTAAACCTTGGTCAGACAACAAGGTACAGGTCAAGATTGACAACGAAGAACTGGACGTATGTCTAAAGAGTCCTCCGTCCAGTCCACCAGACCATAAGGATAGAGAAAGTCTTAAGGTGTCAAAGAACACTAGATGTGTCAGTTTCCGAAACCGCATCAGTTATTTCGTCTTTATCTACAAAAAGACCTTGACAGAACGAAAAAGACACTAGGTTGTCTACAACCGTTAAACTACCGACCAAGGAGACGGAAAAGATTTAGGTCAAACTTGTAGACCTTCAAGTGCCAAGTACATGACAACTTCAGACCGAACCTCTTAAAACTCGTAATGAAACGATTGCACACTCTACTCACGTTAACACGTTATCAAACTTGTAAGAAACCATAACGGAAACCCTAACCTTACTTTTGATTGGAAAAGGTCAGGACACCGGTGACGACTCAAAAGGTTTAAACGACCGTATAACTCACGTCGTGAAAGTGTCGTAGTAGAAAATCCTAAACTTTATCGAGGTGACCTTACGGTAGTGGAGGTGATCGAAACAAGTATCACTATGAAGGATTCCGGGTGAACTGAAGTATCAGATCCTACAGACCTAGATCCACCCACTAGTGTGGTAGTACCAATGGACCCAGTACTTCTAGAAAAAAACATATCAAGAAGACACATAAGAACGGTGGAGAAGAATTATAGAAGACGAAGACAATCCAGGTATGGCAAAGACAGAAAATAACACGGATGTAAACGTACTTTACAAGGGAACCATAGAGACTAAAAGAACTTCTCTAGAGATCAGAAAGGGTAAGGTAACAAAAGAAGATAAAGAAACGTGACTAGTGACTCCTTCTAAAAGAATAGAGAGGAACCACAAGAAACCTTGAGACATACGTTTACCCATATAGAACGGAAAAGAGGAAACGGAAATCGCAGAGAAGAAAAGAGTCGATAAACATTCCGGAGGAGTCTGTTGGTAAAACGGAAAAACGTAAAGAAAAAGAACCTCTACCAGAATTAGGGACGGAGGATATGTTACAGTACTTGGAGGTAGGTATCAAGAAGTCCGTGAGATAGATAGTCTAGATCAGGGAACTTAGATGAACAGTGAAGGTGACATACTAACATTCCCTAAATTAAATCCAGTATGCACCTACCAGATCACCGAAAGGGATGAAAGAAGTTACATTCAGACTTAAAACGTTATTCCTCAAATACTAGACTCGGTGTCAGTCGAGGGTCAGAACAAAAACGACTACCATATCTCGAAGAGGTAGAAACCGACATTTCTTAAATTAGTTAGACTAAAGTCACAACTGGTAGACCACTATAAGTACACATCTCAGAAGAGAACACAACAACCTTCTCCCACAAACGATACTGGTCACAAAAGAGAACCGTTTTGAACCAATCGGAAACGGGACGAAATAAGACATGAGGTTTCGGTTCAAACGGACAATGAGACCCACAGAGAACTGAAGGATGAAAATGTAAGGTCAGAGAATATTACTTTTCCTGTAGAAAACCCCCACAATCAAGATCTTCCAGAACATCCAGAAGTATCTTGGTAAATTGAAATCGAAGAAGTCGTAATGACCAACCCTGTATCGGAACCTAATGACACTATAACTTACCAAACGGAACCTTTACTAGTCTTTAGTAAGACAGTAAAAACTCTAACGTGGGTTCTCGACGTAAAGGTTGAGAAAACAACTGGCACTACCGATGAGGTAAAGAAGATTCCCTAAGAACGGGTGTCATCATATATACTACCAGTAGACTCAATTTAAGTGGGTAAGGTCAGGTAAAATCAAGTGACTAAGGATTTGTCTTATGTAGAAAAGGATTTTCAGATATTAGAGAAAAAACTAATGTGTACCAAATCGGTACGTTGAACGGAACCGGGAATCGAATATCGTACATCCACCTGAAGGGTCTACCGTGATCACTATTTCTAGGACGGACGGTTTACGTCCTCTGTTTACTCTACACCCAATTCAGGGACTCAGCCCTTCTAGTCATAAGAGTGGACTTCTTAGGGTGCCTGTCTCCTTGGAGTTCCCGATGTCAGGTATCCCAGTGTTTCTCAGTCTGTGCCGACTTCGTATGGTGTGTATATCGTACACTCGTCTTCGTCACCACACAGTCTAGACTCCGGTCCGGAAGTCCCTCTATCCCTCACTTATATGATAACTATGATACCATTGATTACTCTTGACTGTTACATCGAGTCCCTTACGATGAGTCACAACGTAGGACAGGATTTACCCTTCCTTTAGGTTTTTTCCCCTATATACATACGACGATGACGATAAATCAGTGATTCAGCAGACTGAGAAACGTTGGAGTACCTGATAATATCGGACCGTCCGAGGAGACAGATGCCTTAAGAGGTCTGTTCTTATTACCTCACCCAACGTAAAGGAAGACGTCTCCTAGAAGGGTTGGGTCCCTAACTTGAGAAACAGAGGAAGTAGTGTCCGTTTAAGAAATGGTGACTCGGTGGACCCTTCGAACTATATACGTGTGCATATTGACTAAGTGAAACGATATGTCGTCTTTGATTGTTTTATAACATTTCGTCGATATAAGGTTTGCTTTAATTGAATTTTTCGTCTCTCTATGACACAAAAAGAAGAGTGAGAGAACACGAAGACGGGACCCCGTCGATAACAAGACTCCTCGTTTTCTCCACACATACCTCGTCTGGATCTGAGTTGACCGTCGGGTCCCAGTTCCGGTCGACCCAGACTCGTCCGGTGGGTAAGGGGTGGACAAGACGTCTGTACACTTATGTACTAATAACAAAATTCGGTGACTTGATATCCCACTAACGATAGGTCGGAATCACATCTTGACAAATTACCTAAGGAGTTTAAAGGTACTTTTACTAGATTTAAGAAACAGGGACTGTGTTTTGAACTTTTTTTTTTAGATGTATTTTAATAATCAAACTTTCGTACCCGTAGGGTGAAAATGTTAAACAGTGTAGGTGTATTGAAGAAATAATCATGGTTGGGTCACAGAAAGAAACTGAACTAAGATTTAGTTATCAAATCTAAGTGTAAATGTGGATAGGTATAGGTTCGGTATTGTCAGTACTTCAATTTCAAACTACACAATATAAAAAATAATTAAAAATAACCTCCTATCAACGAAATGTTATAACACAAAGATAACATGTCATTCGACTTAGTCAGTAAGGATATGTATATAGGGGGAAAAGACTTAAAGGAAGGGTAAATCCAGTGGTGTCTTGTGACTCAAGGAACACGATATGTCGTCTAAGAGTAATCAGTAGACAAAGTAAGTTTCGTGGTTATCACATATTTACAGTCACACAATATGAAAAGTATAGATATAACCATGAACATAGATATACACACACACACACATATAGAGACGTACGGCACCGCCACTAGTAAGATACACACGTAGGTAGTTTACAGTACACAATAAAAAGACCCGTGAATCCTTCTAACGTAAAGGTTCAATCAACCCTGGTATACTGACTTAAGACTTGTTCTTACTAATCTAGTTCTTATCAGTCCGAGTCGTCATGACTAAACAAGTAAAGATCTGAGTCAAGAACTTTAAAGGAGAGAGAGAAAGGAACGGACTAAGGACCTACGTTTTCTTACATCAAATCCTGAGATCCCAGGATCTTTTACCGTCTCAGTCATCGCCCTTCCTTGGAACTAAAAATTTGGCGGAACATCTATTCTCTAGAAGGATGTAAGAAAGATGGGAAGGACGGTAGCGTGGTCAGACGGGACCTGGGAAGTCCCCACTCTTTAATTACGAATGACACAATTTGATGACCCTTGGAACTTCTATAAACAAAATCTTCAATCTCAATGGTCAGATTATTTTTACGTATTGGGAATCCTACTCTTGTTTGAGTCGGTAAATACTGGATTCGAATAGAGACACGGTGAACATTGTATATCCGGGGATCTTTGTGATCATCATCATTACAATCAGCGAGTCAACATAGACTGAGAAACATTGGGGTACCTGACATTGGGTATTCCGAGGAGACAGGTACCTAAAGTGGTCCGTTCTCACGACCTCACCCAACGGTAAAGGCAGAGGTCCCCTAGAAGGACTGGTGACGAGACTAGGTTTGGGGGTAAAATGTTATCTTCTTTGACTCGGAGTCTCTCCCTTCCCCGGTGGGTTCACACGAGTCACTCAATCTCGACCTCAAGTTTAGAGTCTGATCGACATAAGGACCTTACGACAGGTACCTAAATCAGGGTCCTCCTAATCCCTTCTCGACCATTCGGGGTGACGGTTACGGGACACAACGGAACCGTGGTGATCTCTACAGTTCCTGAGAGACGATACTAGTGGACACTAGGACCTCGGGGGAGGTGGTTTCGTGTGGGTCCTCCACTACCCGTTTAGGTGACGAAGGAAGTTCTGGACGAGGTGTCAGAGGGTCACCCAGAAGTCTCTCGGACTGCAGGGGCAACGGGTGTCCCCGTAGAACGGGTGGTTGTGGACGGAGGTGCGGGAGGGGAGCGCGAGTGCGGGGAGGGTCATACCGTCTGCCGAACTCCCTTCCGTGAAGACTCCTCTGCTGAACACTTGTCTCTGTTATTAAACTCTTCTTTGTATGACTCTTCTCAAAGCCCACGAAGTTTGCCAGGACTTGCACCCTTCCCGGACCACACGGGTTCCGGTCAGTTCGGCCACCGCTACCCTTTCGAGACTCTCTCTGCTCGGCCACCGCTACCCCGTCGAGACTCTCTCTTCTCGGCCACCGCTACCCCGTCGAGACTGTCTGCTCGGCCACCGCTACCCCTTCGAGACTCTCTCTTCTCGACCACCTACTACCCCGTCGAGACTCTCTGCTCGGCCACCGCTACCCCTTCGAGACTCTCTCTTCTCGGTCACCGCTACCCCTTCGAGACTCTCTGCTCGGCCACCGCTACCCTTTCGAGACTCTCTGCTCGGCCACCGCTACCCCGTCGAGACTCTCTCTTCTCGGTCACCGCTACCCCGTCGAGACTCTCTCTGCTCGGCCACTGCTACCCCGTCGAGACTCTCTGCTCGGCTACCTACTACCCTTTCGAGACTCTCTCTGCTCGGCCACCTGCTACCCCGTCGAGACTGTCTGCTCGGCCACCTACTACCCTTTCCAGATTCTCTGTTCGGCCACTGCTACCCCCGTCGAGACTCTCTCTGCTCGGTCACCTGCTGCCCCTCTCAACCCGTACCCGATGGAGGAACCTATCTCCAAACTTAAGTACGATTCTTTCTACCCTTCGGTCGTTTCCCAGAATTCGTCTCCTTGGTAAATTGGACTAATTACAAAGGTCTCAAGTTATTGTCTTAAAAGGTCTTTTACACCCTCGGTTCCGTAACCGGGAAAGTCGTTTTCCCTAGTATCGACGGGTTGACACTCGGGGAGCGAACCTCCCCTCCGACCCGGCCACCCCAGGTCCCGGAGATGTGTGTGACTAGTTTGGTGACGAGGGGTGACGGTCCGAGAGACGCCCGACAGACAAGGAGGAAGGTCAGTCTTGGCCGTCATTTTCACGGGACCGACCCGTTTCTGTGGGGTTGACGAGAGATTGACTGTGGAACCCGGGAGAGGACATAAGGCGGGGGGGGTGGTTGGGTTGAATTTAACGGGCGATGGAGTATGGTTTAGGTTTCACCCGAAGGAGGTTTTACGCTTCTTTTGTATTCGGTGCTAATTTCCCTGTAAAGGGGGTGTTCTTTATTAATAGAAAAACATGATGTGGGTCAATTTTAATAACTTCCTCCGAGGTCGTTATAAAGGTACGGGTCCCCTTCTTAAGATAATGTTTCCAATTGTCTTACCCGGGAACTTTTGAGGTTGTTCCCTAGGACCTCTACCGTTTCTCCCACCCCACCTCCCGCTGACACTCGACATTTACATTTTATTAACTGATGTTCACCGAGTCTGTCCGTCTCGTTGAGTCGTGAGATTCCCCTCGGAGACAGTGAGGCAAAGGAAGTTTCCACCCCCTTAAGACAACACTTTCGTTAATACAACAAACTTTGAACCTTGATTCTGCAGAGTATTAATTTTATTTTGATACCTTTAGGTTTTGGTTAGTCATGAGTTTTCTGACTAATTCAGACAGAAATTTGCATATCTACGACCTCATGATGATAAACTCAACAATGTAAGTACTCCTAAGACTCTTCAGAATGACACAACAATTCAAAATACACTTTGCTAAAACGTTTCGACAAAAACCACACTGGGTTACACTGTTAGTGAAGCTATTTGTGAAAAAGGGGGGAGACTCTCCGGATAAATAACAGTAAAGTTTTACCTAAATTTCTCAACCCAGTCTTTAACAAAATTTTCCATTCGAATAGGAACATCAAAAACATGAAGAATCAAACTTCGAGGGTCGGGGGTCAGGATAAAATTTTAACATTTTCCATCAAACTGTCATGTTTAATGAAAGAAACAAAAGGTAACTTGTCTCGAAGACCAAAAATGTCCGTATATTTGATAAAAATATTGAATTTAGAGATGTTCAACACCGCACTTCTCTTTATCAGTTTCCGATATTTTCTACATACTATTTAGTAACGACTAATAATTCATAACCGGTACAATTGACTTAGGTTACTAACGACAAAGGATAACAGTAAATTGATTTAAGATAAAAAAATAGGTATTCCGTGTAAAATACTTTTATCTAATGATAAAGTTTACGTGACTCCGTTAACTGTTACGTTTTTGTGAAGGTCACAGATCTGTTCCGTCCCTTCAAACTAGGTACTTGTAATTCTACTTACAAATGTATACTTCATCTATGTATATGTGTACCCAGTAGGACTCTGACGACTTCCTCTCTAAAACGAAGTAAAAAATAAATAAATATAATTGAAATCTCTTTCCTAAGTTTAACAGTACAAAAGTTGGATAACCGGAGACACGAGGTTACATGGAGTATTTTATCCCTGTTATTGACATAAACGATATGATAATCCATGGTAACAACTACGATCATCAATGATAGCGACGTCCATAATTAAGTCAATTTTTAATGTTGTCACAAGCCGTGTAACATTGAAAGTTATATACAGTGAATATAAGGAGTTGGGGATCAATGACTGGTACATCGATTACGAATCATTAACGAATAATTACCTATAAGTCAATGCTATCTTTTGTTCAGAAAAAAAANAAAAAAAAAAAAAAAAAAAAAAACCGGTGTTCCGGGTACCCTAGAATCAACGGACTGGTCCCCAGTTTGGACACAGGGGACGTAACCGTCTTACCTCTGAATTGGTGACTTGGCGGTCCCTTCAAGGTTCTATTTAGAAAAGATCTTAAACTTACTCTTCTATCTCCAAAACAATCAGGTCAAGTCAAGTCGAGTCAGCGAGTCAACACAGACTTAGAAACGCTGGGGTACTTAGTGTCGTGCGGTCCGGAGGGACAGGTAGTGGTAGAGGGCCTCAAGTGAGTCTGAGTGCAGGTAACTCAGGCACTACGGTAGGTCGGTAGAGTAGGACAGCAGGGGAAGAGGAGGACGGGGGTTAGAGAGGGTCGTAGTCTCAGAAAAGGTTACTCAGTTGAGAAGCGTACTCCACCGGTTTCATGGCCTCGAAGTCGAAATCGTAGTAAGGAAGGTTTCTTTAGGGTCCCGACTAGAGGAAGTCCTACCTGACCAACCTAGAGGAACGTCAGGTTCCTTGAGAGTTCTCAGAAGAGGTTGTGGTGTCAAGTTTTCGTAGTTAAGAACCCACGAGTCGGAAGAAGTGTCAGGTTGTGAGTGTAGGTATGTACTGGTGGCCTTTTTGGTATCGGAACTGATCTACCTGGAATCAGTCGTTTCATTACAGAGACGAAAACTTATATGATAGATGCAACCAGTATTGAAAAGAAGGTTCCTCATTTGCAGAGAATTAAAGTACCGACGTCACTGAAACCTCGGGGTTTTTTATTTCAGACTGTGACAAAGGTGACAAAGGGGTAGATAAAGGGTACTTCACTACCCTGGCCTACGGTACTAGAAGCAAAAGATTTACAACTCGAAATTCGGTTGAAAAAGTGAGAGGAGAAAGTGAAAGTAGTTCTCCGAAAAATCGAGGAGAAGTGAAAGACGGCATTCCCACCACAGTAGATGTATAGACTCCACTAACTATAAAGAGGGCCGTTAGAACTAAGGTCGAACACAAAGAAGGTCAGGTCGTAAAGAGTACTACATGAGACGTATATTCAATTTATTCGTCCCACTGTTATATGTCGGAACTGCATGAGGAAAAGGATAAACCTTGGTCAGACAACAAGGTACAGGTCAAGATTGACAACGAAGGACTGGACGTATGTTTAAAGAATTCTCCGTTCAATCCACCAGACCATAAGGGTAGAGAAAGTCTTAAAAGGCGTCAAAGAACACTAGGTGTGTCAGTTTCCGACACCGTATCAGTTATTTCGTCTTTATCTAGAAAAAGACCTTGAGCGAACGAAAAAGATACTAGGTCGCATACAACCGTTAAACTAGAGACCAAGGAGACGGAAAAGATTTTGATCGAACTTGTAGTCCCTCAAGTGCCAAGTGTATAACGACTTCGGACCGAACCTCTTAAAACTCGTAATGAAAGGATCGCACACTCTACTCACGTTAACACGCCATCAAACTCGTAAGAAAACGTAACGGAAAGAAACCCTGACCTTACTTTTGACTGGAAAAGGTCAGGACCCCGGTGACCACTCAAAAGGTTTGAACGACCGTATAACTCCCGTCGTGAAAGTGTCGTAGCAGAAAGTCCTAAACTTTGTCGAGGTGACCTTAAGGTAGTGGAGGTGATCGAAACAAGCAGCACTACGAAAGATTTCGGGTGAACTGAAGTGTAAGGTTCTACAGACCGAGGTCTAATCACTAGTGTAGTAGTACTAATAGACCCAGTACTTCTAGAAAAAACATATCAAGAAGACACATAAGAACGGTAGAGAAGAATTATAGAAGACGAAGACAATCCAGGTATGGTAAAGACAGGAAATAGCTCGGGTAGAAACGTACATTACAAGGGAACCATAGAGATTAAAAGAACTTCTCTAGAGATCAGAAAGGGTAAGACAAGAAAAGGAGATAAAGAAACGTCAGTAGCGACTTCTTCCGAAAGAATAGAGAAGAACGATAAGAAACCTTGAGACGTAAGTCTACGAATAGAGAAAGGAAAAGAGGAAACGAAAGGTGGAGAGAAGAAAAGTGTCGATAAACATTCCGGAGGGGTCTGTCGGTAAAACAAAAAAACGTAAAGAAAAGGTACCCCTACCAGAACTAGGGACAGAGGACATGTTACAGTACTTGAAGTAAGGTATCAAGTAGTCCGTGAAATAGGTAGTCTAGATCTGGGAATTTAGATAAAGAGTGAAGGTGACATATTAGTATTCCCTAAACTAAATCCAGTATGGACTTACAAGATCGTCAAAAGGTGTGAAAGAAGTTAAATTCAGACTTAAACCGTTATTCCTCAATACTAGACTCTGTGTCAGTCGAGGGCCAGAACAAAAACGACTGACATATCTCGAAGAGGTAGAAACCGACGTTTCTTATATTAGTTAGACTAAAATCACAAGTGGTAGACCACTACAGGTACACATCTCAGAAGAGAACACAACAACCTTCTCCCACAAACGATACTGGTCACGTAACAGAACCGTTTTGAGATATTCAGAAAGTAAGGCGTAAGGTTCCGGTTTAAACGGACAATGAGGTCCACAAAGAACTGAAGGATGAAAACGTAAGGTCAGGGGATATTACTTTTCCTGTAGAAAAAACCCACAATCAAGATTTTCTAGAACGTCCAGAAGTATCTTGACAAGTTGAAGTCAAAGAAGTCGTAATGACCAACCCCGTATCTGAACCTATTGACACTATGACTTACCAAACGGAACCTCTACTTGTCTCTAGTAAGACAGTAAAAACTCTAGCGTAGGTTCATGACGTAAAGCCTAAGAAAACAACTGGTACTACCGATGAGGTAAAGAAGACTCCTAAGGACGGACGTCATCATCTATATTACCAGTAGACTCAATTTAAGTGGGTAAGGTCAGGTAAAATCAAGCGACTCCACCGGTCATTTCGAATAAGTTGTGTGAAAGTAACCATACACAACACTCAATACCTTACTAGTTATCGCACGCCCTCTTTCTGTTTGACGGAACACTCTCAGTTTACAAATTAATGATCCTTAAAATGCCCGAACGAAAATTTGTACCGACAGAAATCCTTAATTTAATGTATTTACGTGTTAATTTATCCAGACTGATTAATTCTCAGTCTGTGCTGACTCGTTGACTTGACTTGTCAATTTATTCAATATTATTCTCGTTTTCACTACGAGTTTTGAATAAAGGAGTAATAGAAGGTAAAATGGTAATGGATACCACAACTCAAATAAGTATAGACAACATCGTTATACGACTTTTATGATATATTACCACACGAAGACACACAAAGGAGGGTCAAGACACAAGTCACTATAATAAATACAACCATCAACTTTGACCGGTACCTTCCGTATGAGTAGGGTAGTCAGTCAAGTCAAGTCAGCGAGTCAGTACAGGCTGAGAAACGCTGGGGTACTTAACGTTTGCGGTCCGGAGGGACAGGTAGTGGTAGAGGGCCTCAAGTGAGTCTGAGTGCAGGTAGCTCAGTCACTACGGTAGGTCGGTAGAGTAGGAGACAGCAGGGGAAGAGGAGGACGGGTGTTAGACAGGTTCGTAGTCTCAGAAAAGGTTACTCAGTTGAGAGGCGTACTCCACCAGTTTCATGACCTCGAAGTCGAAATCGTAGTAAGGAAGGTTTCTTTAGGGTCCTGACTAGAGGAAGTCTTACCTGACCAACCTAGAGGAACTTCAGGTTCCCTGAGAGTTCTCAGAAGTGGTTGTGGTGTCAAGTTTTCGTAGTTAAGAACCCGCGAGTCGGAAGAAGTGTCAGGTTGAGAGTGTAGGTATGTACTGGTGACGTTTTTGGTATCGGAACTGATCTGCCTGGAATCAACCGTTTAATTACAGTGACGAAAACTTATACGATAGATCCAACCAGTATTGAAAAGAAAGTTCCTCATTCGCAGAAAATTAAAGCACCGACGTCAGTGGTAGACGTCACTAAAACCTCGGGGGGTTTTATTTAAGACTGTGACAAAGACGACAAAGGGGTAGATAAAGGGTACTTCACTACCCTGGTCTACGGTACTAGAAGCAAAAGATTTACAACTCGAAATTCGGTTGAAAAAGTGAGAGGAGAAAGTGAAAGTAGTTCTCCGAAAAATCAAGGAGAAGCGAAAGACGGTATTCCCACCACAGTAGACGTATAGACTCCAATAACTATAAAGAGGGCCGTTAGAACTAAGGTCGAACACAAAGAAGGTCAGGTCGTAAAGAGTACTACATGAGACGTATATTCAATTTATTCGTCCCACTGTTATATGTCGGAACTGTATGAAGAAAAGGGTAAACTTTGGTCAGACAACAAGGTACAGGTCAAGATTGACAACGAAGGACTGGACGTGTGTCTAAAGAGTTCTCCGTCTAGTCCACCAGACCATAAGGGTAGGAAAAGTCCTAAAAGGTGTCAAATAACACTAGGTGTGTCAGTTTCCGAAACCGTATCAGTTATTTCGTCTTTATCTACAAAAAGACCTTGAGAGAACGAAAAAGGTACTAGGTCACCTACAACCGTTAAACTAGAGACCAAGGAGACGGAAAAGATTTTGGTCGAACTTGTAGNAACTTGTAGACCTTCAAGTGCTAAGTACATAACGACTTCGGACCGAACCTCTTAAAACTCGTAATGAAAGGATCACACACTCTACTCACGTTAACACGCCATCAAACTCGTAAGAAAACGTAACGGAAAGAAACCCTGACCTTACTTTTGACTGGAAAAGGTCAGGACACCGGTGACGACTCAAAAGGTTTAAACGACCGTATAAATCGCGTCGTGAAAGTGTCGTAGTAGAAAGTCCTAAACTTTATCGAGTTATCCTTAAGATAGTGGAGGTGATCGAAACAAAAATCACTACGAAAGATTAGGGTGAACTCAAGTGTAACGTCCTACAGACCGAGATCCACTCACTAGTGTGGTAGCACTAATAGGCCCAGTACTTCTGGAAAAAACGTATCAAGAAGACACATAAGAACGGTAGAGAAGAATTATAGAAGACCAAGACAATCCAGGTATGGTAAAGACAGGAAATAGCTCGGGTAGAAACGTACTTTACAACGGAACCATAGAGACTAAAAGAATTTCTCTAGAGATCAGAAAGGGACAAGAAAGAGACAAGAAAAGGAGATAAACCCACCCAGTACCACCTCTCCAGACTGTCTTACACCAGGTGACCTCTTCCCTTACCGTTTGGTGAAGTCATAAGAACGGAACTCTTGGGGTACTTGTCATACTTTTCCGTTTTACTATCCTATGACTTTCTCCTTGAGGGGTCCAGTCATTCACAGGTTGTGCGATGACCTCTAGTCACCTCTTTATTGAGGTCTTTCTAACTTCCCTACTTCGGTTTCGTTTTCGTTATGGGTCGACACCTACACTGACCACTATCTTCGTCCCAGACTACCACATTTCTCGTTATAACGTTTCCTTGGACCTTATAGTCCAGGTACTTAGTTCCGTTTAACCTTCACCAGTTTGTTCTCTACCGTTCTCACTTGTAGTTGTAAGATCCTTGGTCGCTTGATTTTACCTGACCTTACCCACTTAAATTGAGTCTACTGGTAATATAGATGATGGCACCCGTCCTTAGGGAGTCTTCTTTACCCCATCGGTAGTACCAGTTGTTTTCTCAGGCTTTACGTCATGAACCTACGTTAGAGTTTTTGTTGTCTTACTAGAGGCAAGCAAAGGTTCCGTTTGGTAAGTTGTAGTGGCATTAGGTTCAGATACGGGGTTGGTCATTACGACTTCTTTGACTTCAACTTGTCAAGATACTTCTGGATGTTCTGGAAAATCTTGATTGTGGGTTTTTTCTACAGGAAAAGTAATATCCCCTGACCTTACGTTTAATCCTTCAGTTCTTTGTGGACCTCATTGTCCGTTTAAACCGGAACCTTACACCTTACTTCGTCCTGTTTCTGAATATCTCAAAACGGTTCTGTTTCGTGACCAGTATCGTTTGTGGGAGAAGGTTGTTGTGTTCTCTTCTGAGATGTGTACCTGTAACGGTCTACCAGTTGTGGTGTTAGCCTAACTAATATAAGAGACGTCTTTTTCTACTTCTTCGAGATACGTCAGTCGTTTTTATTCTGGCCCTCGTCTGACACCGAGTCTAGTACTTGAGGAATAACGGTTTAAGTCTGAATTTAACTTCTTTCACACCTTTTGACGATCTTGTAAGTCCATACTGGATTTAGTTTAGGGAATACTAATATGTCACCTTCACTCTTTATCTAAATTCCCGGATCTAGACTATCTATCTCACGGACTACTTGATACCTTACTCCAAGTACTGTAACATGTCCTCTGTCCCTAGTTCTGGTAGGGGTATCTTTTCTTTACGGTTTTCCGTTTTACTAACAGACCCCTCCGGAATGTTTATCGACACTTTTCTTCTCTCCACCTTTCGTTTCCTCTTTTCCTTTCTCTATTCGTAGACTTACGTCTCAAGGTTTCTTGTCGTTCTTCTCTATTCTTTCGGAGGAAGTCGCTACTGACGTTTCTTTATCTCCTTTTCTTGTCTTACCCTTTCTGATCTCTAGAGAAGTTCTTTTAATCTCTATGGTTTCCTTGAGTAGGGGATCTTTAGTCATTTATACGTTGAGTCCCGAGGTGGTGAGAGATGAGGGATGAAGTTCGGAGGGGGGTAGTTTTATTTACTATTAGTCGTGTAGTGACTGAGACAGATCGGACATCCCTGTCCTCTCTACAACCCTGCCCACCTTTAGAAGTCTTTCAAATAGTAGGTGTAAAAAAATTTAAACAAGTAGGGGTTAAAAAGAACTGTAAATTTAAAAGTGTCCAATAGTGTAGGCTTTTGATTTGAGTATAAACAATATAAAGACTAGTGAGTCCTACTTTAGACGTACATAAAGGGGAATAAAAGAAAGAAACGGGAATTTGTAAAACTATTAATTGAAAGACATCGTATACATAAGCCTCTTTCCTTACCGTAGGGTGAGGTCATGAGAACGGACCTTCTAGGGTACCTGCCTCCTCGGACCACCCGGCGTCAGGTACCCCAGTGATTCTCACCTGTGTTGACTTACTGAAGTGAAAGTGAAAAGTGAAACTACGTAACCTCTTCCTTTACCGTTGGGTGAGGTCACAAGAACGGACCTCTTAGGGTCCCTGCCGTCTCGGACCACCCGACGATAGATACCCCAACGTGTCTCAGCCTGTGCTGACTTCACTGAATCGTTGTCGTCGTCGTCGTCGTATACATATCGTAAAATTCTTAAGTATCCTCTTAACCTATAACGTAAAAGAAAAATTAACTATCACAAATTTCTACGTAACTGAAGGGACTATCGAGTCAACCATTTCTTAGACGGACGTAACGTCCTCTGGGACCAAACTAAGGATCAAGTCCTTCTAGGGGACCTCTTCCCTCTCCGATGGGTGAGGTTATAAGAACCCGAATGAAACACTGACGACCATTCCCTCTGGACCCAAGCTAGGGACCCTACCCTTCTAGGGAACCACTTCCCTTTCTGATGGGTGAGGTCATAAGACCGGACCTCTTAAGGTACCTGACATATCAGGTACCCCAGTGTTTCTCAGTCCGTACTGACTCGGTGAAAGTGAAAAGTTTCTACATATGATTATGTCCTTCGATACCGTACCTTTTAGGTTTCATCGTAGTTTAATCCGAGGTGGTAGGTGGGTCAAAGTCAAGAGGAAAGGGAGTGAGAGGTATCGAGCAGGTAATGGTTCGGGACGACCTAGAATTAGAGGTTTTTATATAGACTTTAAGTGGTCGAAGAGTGGGGGTCACGGTCGGGAAGTCGGTCTGGAGACAACCGAGAGTTGTTCCGAGGAGGTTTTCAGAACTGAAGAAAGTAAAAAGGGGAAGACATTAGGGGAAAAAGAGTGTTATCTTCCTTACCGGAATGTAAAAAAAAAGGCTTATGTAATTGATAAAAAAGGTAATTTTTTTGAAATAACTTAATACTGACATTTTGGCACACGATAGGCGTATCAGTCAGTAGTAGAGGTCTTCAAAGGAACGTAGGCGAAATAATAACAATAATAATAATACACTCACACACACTATTCTTGTGAACATTAAATGGGAGAGTCGTCTAAAATTGTGGGTGTTATATCATATTATTGATATCCGGGACATGAAGTATAATCTAGAGATCCTGAACCAATATCCTTACGTTTATTTCGGTACACTGAGGAGGGAATTTTGGGTCGACCCCAACACTAAACGTATCTTAATTTACGTTTAAGGAACGGTCCCGGGTGTTATGATGTGAACTAGACCCGGTAAGATACGGACGGAAGGATTGAAGGTCTCAGTAACAAAAAGACTGTCAAGGACCTTATGTAAGAAAGAAAAGACAGAACCCCGAAATTTTTAACAATTTTTCTTTGAAGTTAATTTTATCTGAGTCCTCCGGTCTTCCCCCTCGAGAGTACGGGATCCTGTTGTCGTCGTCTCGGGTGGTCTTTCTTCTTTCTGAAGGAGAAGAACGTTCTCGAGTCTGTTACTCTCTCACAGTGTTGGGTCGGTTTTCAGTGGTAGGAAGGTTGAGAGTCAGGACTTCGGGATGTCTAGAATCGACTTTGCAGTGGAGGAGCCTCTCCAGAAGCAACTAGTAGGATGTATTTTATATAGGGAGGAAAATATACAGAAAGGGCGTTCAGACGTAAACGAAGTAAATGTCTTTAAAAGTAATACACAGTTACACATAATCGAATAAATGACAACAAAAACAGACGAAGGGATCACTCAGATATTCGAGGGACTCGAGTCTTCGGTACAGAAAAGGTAGTCTCGGGTGGGTTTCGGATCGTGTCACGCCTGTGTACCACCCGAGAGACATTGTAAAGGGCTTACTTTCTACTTTCGCACCGATACGCACTTCTGAAGAAATTCGGGTCTGACTGCAAAAGGACATTGATGGTGAAAGTTTACTTTTATTGGGAGTGAAACGAAAAGGGGAGGAAACTGCTCTATTGTTCTCAAACAAAGGGTTGTGAATGTAGACACAGAAGGGTGGAAATAGGGAAGTGAGTAGACAAAGAAAAACGGTCCGATGGGTGACGGAGAGGACAGGTGAACGACAGGGACTCCAGGGTAGAGTTCCCGATGAGAAGACCCTCGAAAGGAAACCAGAAGGGACTACCATGTGTGAAGTAACTTGGAAAACGGAGGAGACACCGCTGAAGAAGAAAAAATTTTTATTTCGATTAAAATAAATAAATGAGTAGAAACCGGCACGACCGAGAAGTAACGACTATCCGAAAGGAGATCAACACCACTCGTCCGCGACGAAAGACCGACACCACACGTCCGAAGAGTAACGTCGTCGAAGAAAACAACGTCTCGTGCCCGAGATCCCACGAACCCGAATCATCGACACTGTACAACCGGGTCATCAACACTGAGGGTCCGTCCTTGGATCGTGATATGAAAAGGCTATTGGGATGAGAGTCATTTTCAACTGGTCAATTGAACAAATACTACTTTTCGACTCAATTAATAGGTTTACAAGGGTTTACAGGTCTACAAATAGAAGTACCTTCTTTTTTCTTTTGAGACTTACTGACTAATCTACGGAAGAAAAAGTAGAACCATCAAATCGTAACAAATTTTTCAGGGACCCCAAACAAAGAAAAGTAGAACGGATATAACAGGGAACGAGATCCTCACGTTTAAACGGAGTCAGATCAAGAACGAGAAATTTTTAGTAGAATTTTTAAAAAAATCACATAGGAGAAATTCCTTTCCGACTCTTTATGATATTTATGGTTATGACTTATTATTTACAGTACTTCACTTTAAGGAGAACGTGTAAAACATCCTTCTCGTTTCCGTCTGGACGAGTTTCCTGACCATCAGAGAGACACAGTCCTAGTTTCCCGTCCACTGGATCTAAGGTCGGACTACAAACGTCGTATTACACAAACGTCAGGACGGAGGTTTAAGGTTTCCTTCAGTGTTACTTTACTCACCCCAACACTACTGAGGTAAAAGAATTGACTTTTCCGAATCTCATCATTGTACGAAGAGTAAAATCTTCAAGGTTATAGGGAAAGATAAAACCGGAAAATGTCTTTGTAGGATATGGGACCGATGTTTCTTACCCAGACACTTAAGGATGTCTTTACCGTTACTGGAGGTAGAACTATCCTGACACCCAGTAGATCCACGTACCTAAGTAATCTTGAGTCTCTTAGTTCGTGAAGTTCTAGATACATTGGTGGGGGTGGTGGTGGTGGTGTTTATAGTACACTGTTAAAAATTTTCTTTTTTTCTATTGTGTGTCAATGACTTTGTTCAGTTCATCACGTCTTAACCCACTTTTTTTTTCTTTTTTGAGATTGTTATTTTCTTTAACAGTGTGTCACACCAGGTACTTGTCGTAGTAGGTAGTCATAGTGGACTTTCAAATAAATAAGCATATTAACCTCATATTAACGAAATGTTACAACAATCAAAGACGACATGTTTCTTCAATTAGTCGATATACGTATGTACATAGACGAAGGATAACAGGGAGGGAGGGTGGGGGAGCCAGTAGTGTCTCGCGACTCGACTCGAAGGACACGCACGTCGCCGAAGGGTGATCGGGAGACAGAATGTGTACCATTGTACATAGACAGCTAGGAGTAAAGGGTCAAACAGGGTGTGACCACAGGTACACAGACGAGAGATGTAGACACAGAAACAAGGACGGGACGTTTATCAAAGTGGACATGGTAAAAAGATCTAAGATATGCATACACAATTATATGTTAAAAAAAGAGAAAGCCTGAATGAAGTGGGACATACTGTCCGAGGTTCAGGTAGGTATAGAGATATTATCTGGGTTAAACCAAGGAAAAATACCGACTCATTATACGGTGACATATACGCACACGGTGAAGAAATAGGTTGAGAATCTCCTTTTGTATCCTTTTTGTGAGAATCTGTATTTAGTGTCGTTCTGGTCTCTCGAAGAAATCTGTATTTCTGGGAGTCCAGAGAGGTCCCTGGACGGTTTGGTACTAGGTGTCCAATCGTTCCGCGGGGTACTCTAAATAGACGTGTAATTTAAATCTCTTCGGGGTGGAGTTTCTGTTTCTCTTAGTCACTAGACATACGACTACAGGTAGCATAGTCGACGTGACGAAGGGACGTAGAAACCAATTTTAGATCGGTGAAGGAGTGGAAGGGATTAAAACGTCCTAGAGGAGACAGGGAGGGAGTGGACTCGGGGACACCGGATACTGACCCCACCCTCCGACAGCAAGTCTGGACTAAAACAAGTGTCAAGACGTCGGTTGACCGTTTCCTTGGATCACTTTGGAGAATTGAAGGACGTGAAGACAAATGGGAAGAAATGTTTTCTGTATTACCGTGACCTGATCGGTCTCGAATTTAATTAATCACAAATATCTCGTGAAGTTCGAAACCCCTATTTTCGGAGAAACTTTCATACACATTAATAGTAATACCGATTACTTCGAGCTACGATTGGGGAGGGGAAGCGACTCCGTACCCCTCGTCGGGACTTGTATCAGGTCTCTGTCACCGTTAAATTGAGTTTACAGTAAAAGGAGGAAACCAGTAAGATAATCATAAAGGTCCGAAAAAAAAAAAAAAAAAGGAAGAGAAACTTTGATATGTAACCTACATCTACTTGATTCAGTTGACCCAAATACCATTTTATTTGTTTTGTACAGGATTTATGATACGAGAAGAGGTCGGAGTTTGTGACACAAAGGTGACAAAGGAACTAACCCTAGGTTGCTCTCTTTTTCTCTCTCTTTCTCTCCTCGAAAATGATCTTTCACTGTCAAGGATCACTACAAGAATACTATGACTCCAAATAATAAATCAGACCCCCAACTGGTTGAAGATCCTTATATAAATCACGAGTGACTTCATCTCTTCTGTGGGTATCATCTAACGATGAGACCTTTTTAATGTCAAATTACTTTGTCTACGTAGTAGAGCTGTTCGTTGTAGTAAGTGTCCCTCAGGTTAAAGGAATTGTGTCTAATACCACGTTTACTGGTAAAATTGCCTGAGAAAGATAGAGACACCAAAGACAGAGTCGAACAATCGAACTAAAACCTTGAGTCCTTCCTACGTTAACGTTTTTACAGTCACGTCTTCGGTCGTCCGGAAAGCACTTAAAAAAAAATTACTGAAAATAAACTCAAAACCCTTTAGTCGAGTATAAAATACTCTTCCCCTTTTAACGAAGAAAGAAACCTTAGTAAAACTTCTCTCTGTGACCTCAGACTTTCCTAGAAGATTCCTATTTAAGTGTACAAAGACTTTGACCTAAAAAAGTGACGGTCACTGACAACGACAACCAGCGAGTCAGTACAGACTGAGAAACCCTGGGGTACCTGACGTCGTGCGGTCCGGAGGGACAGGAAGTGATAGACGGCCTCAAACGAGTTTGAGTACAGGTGACTTAGTCACTACGGTAGGTTGGTAGATTAGGAGACATCGGGGGAAGACGGAAGTTGGAAAGGGTCGTAGTCCCAGAAAAGTTTACTCAGTCGAGAAGCGTAGTCCGCCGGTTTCATAACCTCAAAGTCGAAGTCGTAGTCAGGAAGGTTACTTATAAGTCACAACTAAAAGAAATCCTAACTGACCAATCTAGAGGAACGTAAGGTTCCCTAAGAGTTCACAGAAGAAGGCGTCGTGTCAAGTTTTTATTTCGAGGGAGTTCACATACTCAAGAGTTAAGTCCGGGACCCTGACCCGATAGGTGTCTCACCTTAGTTGTGGTAACAACTGTCTCAATTAGATGTCGTCTCGGTAGGACCGAGTCTTCTCTGTCAGATCCTTCGACCTCACGTTCACTACAAAACTGAACATTTAGGGACTAACCAGTGGTAGAACCGTCGAAGAACTCGTGTCCGAGAGGGGAGAAGCGAAGGAGACATAAGGGGTCTTTCCGACTCCTCTGAAGGAGTCCCTACCACCCGATGACTTTTAGTCTTGATCTCAACTCCTCCGTCTGTGTGTGTAGTCAGTACTTGTGTTTATAATTAAGTAAACATCCCAGAAGCAGTCAAATTCTCCGTAAGGAGTCTTGGAGGAGACAGACCGCCGTACGTTTCCTAGGGAGCGGAGTTCTCCCGACCACTTACTCGACGTCTCTATTTGCGTGAGGACAAACAAAGAAAGTACTGTCCTCGAAAGTGTCTCGTCTTCGGTCCAGACAAAGTGAGTGACAAACCCGGAATCACTTCTCGACTTCGTGTTCTGTATAAAAAACTGATGTACCTCCTTCCCCCGTTCCTTTCCCTTTTATTTCTTCCTTCCAGTCCTCCCCCCTTTACTTAATTTGATAGACACAACAACAATCAGTCTATCTTCGGTTAATTGTGTCTGTCAAAAGTCCTTCCTCCTTCTGTGACTTGTTCGTAGGTCACCGTCCTGCCTATTTGTCCCCCCTTTTCCTTCTTGCAAAATCGTCTCCCTTTACTGTTCTGGTTCTTACTTTTACTTATATATCCAAACACTTACTCCACCTCAATTACCGTTTTTTGTTTTGTTTTCGTTTTTGGGGTATTTTTTCGTTTTGTTTACTTTGTTTTTGGTCTCTCTCACCCCGACTAGAGGTCTGTAAATTCTTATTCCAAAGGACCCACCGAGTCACCATGTCTGAGGTGGACGGTTACGTCGTTTGTGTTCTTTGGGCCCAAGATAAGGACCCACCCCTGTAGGGGACCTCCTCCCTGACTGTTTGGTCAAGGAGGTCGGGTCATAAGAACGGACTTTTCAGGGTTCCTGTCTCCTTGGGCCGTTCGATGTCAAGTACCCCAGCGTTTCTCAACCTGTACCGACTCGCAGATTCGTACTTCATATTCCATCCTTCTCTCTTATCGGGAAATGGTCAAGTGTAGATGTATTATTACTCTTAGATTAATTTTGGTTTCGTAAATTTTTAAGTCTATAAAGGTGATCTGTAATATTAGGTTAAGACTCTTATATTTCTTCATGATACAACATTTTTTGTTTGTTTTTTTTCTTGGGTCCTTTATTGAAACACTATGTCATCAGATACCCTTGAACTTATCTTAATCATAGGATGACAACACCCTTTTAACGTGTTTAATAACGTAATTAATACAACTTACAAAGAACCACGAAAAGTCGAGATGACCTAGGAAGATGAAAAGATATATAAGTAAGACAATTAAAAACTTTCAAACTATAACTTTGCGGTTGGTTTTTAGAATTAAATAGATGAATTTTTTATCAACGCTATACATGACCTTACATACATTGAAACAAGACATAAAAGGTTCAGAAGACATTTACACAATAGTATGAAAGTATTAAACTTTTTATTTTTTTAGGTTTGTAAGGGTTTATTAACTTATAAACACTACATAAATCTTATTATAGTTCTATAATTAATCTGACTTTTAAAGGTCCGAAACGATGAATATATAAGTGTGTCCTACTATAAAAGTTAATTAAAAACCTTTATTAAAGACACAATCCTTTCCGTATTGATCCTATATGTACTCTTAGTTTAAGAAAAAATTTTTTAAAAATACCGTTGATTTCATAAAACCACACCCGTATAGGTTTTAGTCCTTTCTCTCTGTCTTTCTCCAATTTTTACACAAATTTTGGACGGACATTTAGTGACCGGTTCTATTTTAAACTTGGGATCCGAGAGACCTACACTCGACTTGTGACGTATGGAAAGGACAAGAAACTTATATCTTTAGAGATAAGATCCTATTACTCCTTTTTTGTCAAGTTAAATTGTAATTGAGGACTGAGTACTGAAAGGCATGTCCTGTCTCGGTTAAGACACTCGTTTTCTAGTCATCTGAAACTGAACCAGACCTGTTTCAGAGACTCAGAAATCTTTCCGTTAGATTTTTATTATCATCACTCAGTTCACACTTGAAAGGGTAAGTAGGATTACCCCAACAGTTGACACTTCAAATTAATGTAGTGACCATCGGTAAACTACCGTCAATATCCTGAGTCTCCGGTCGTTAATCACCACTGAAGATCGGGTTGGTTCATGGAGGTTGAAGTACTGACAACATTACTAACAACCGATTCGTCTCCAGTCAATTTCAGAAAAACTAGGGTCAGTCAGTGGAATCAATGACTCAGTAATCGAAGGATTATTGACCGTTTAGGAGACGAATTGATCCAGACAGAACCCACACAACCAGTAAGAATGGTCTACTCGGTTTCCATAACATAAAGACTAACACTCAAGTATTTCTTTTGTACTTTATCTTAATTCTTTACCGGTCACTCGTTCAAGACAAAGAAAATGCACGAACGGGAAAGAGACGGAGATCCGTCTAGGACAGGTCACGTAGTTGGACCACCTTTGGCTTACTTCAACTCAACACTAACTGTCCCCTGGAGACTGGTCCACGTCTCGCGGACCCGGTGAGTAAGGAAATTAAGAAGTAGATAAGTACAGTATTTCACACAAAAGTCGATATGACACACGATCTGTGACCACATCCCATTCGAACTGGCTGGTCTAGGAACCTCCAATGTCATACTTTCACTTTGACAATCAGCGAGTCAACACAAGTTGAGAAACGTTGGGGTACCTGACATCGGGTGGTCCGAGGAGACAGGTATCTTAAGAGGTCCGTCCTTATGACCTCACCCATCGGTAAAGAAAGAGGTCCCCTAGCAGGGTTGGGTCCTTGGACCCAGAGGACGTAACGTCCGTCTAAGAAATGGAAGACTCGGTGGCCCCTTCAGGTATCGAATGTCATATATTCAATTGTTAAGTCTCAAATGAACATATTAACATAATATGTTCATCAAATACAGAAATTAACTTCGTATCGACTACATGTTACAAAGTCCACACGTCCTTTCACTAAGTCAATATATATATACATCGAAATATATCGTGTATATATACATTAAAAAATCTAAGAAATGACAACATCCAATAACGTTCTATAACTTATATCAAGGGACACGACATTCATCCAGGAACCAATAGATAAAAATTATATGATCACACATAGTCGATTAGGGTTCCAGGATTAAATAAGGAGAAGGTGGAAAGGGGAAACCATTGGTATTGAAACAAAAGATACAGACACTCAGATTAAAATAAAACATTCGTACCAATAAACACAACAGAAAAATCTAAGGTGTATATTTATTTACTATAGTAGACGATACAGAAACTGAATCATACTACTGTAGATCCAGATAGATATAATGACGTTTACCGTAATAAATGTTCATTGATCAAATCTTAACCCGAAGGGACCATCGAGTCGACCATTTCTTAGGTAGACGTTACGTCCTCTAGGGTCAAGCTAAGGACCCAACCCTTCTATGGGACCTCTTCCCTATCCGATGAGTCAGGTCATAAGTAGCCGAAGGGATCACCGAGCCTACCATTTCTTAGACGGACGTTACGTCCTCTGGACCCAAGGTAGGGACCCAACCCTTCTAGGGACCTCCTCTCTTACCGTCGGTTGAGGTCATAAGTACGGACCTCTTAGGGGTAACTGTCTCCTTGGACAACCTGATGTCAGGTAACCCGACGTTTCTCAGTCTGTGTTGACTCGTTGATTCGTGTCGTGTCGTGTCAAATCTTGACCGAACACATTCCCACTATTCCTCGAAGGACCCACCACGTCACCATTTCTTAGGCGGACGGTTACGTACTCTACGTCCTTTACGTCCGAGTTAGGTACCCAACCCTTCTTGGGACTTCATCTTTTACCGTGGGGTAAGGTCATAAGAACGGACCTTTTAAGGTAGCTGTCTCCTCGGACCACCCGATGTCAGCATCCCCAGAGTTTCTCAGTCTGTACTGACTCATTGACTCGTGTGTGTCTTCCCACCATTTCAGGACACTACTGTTATTTCGTCTCATAACTCCAACTACACCCGGGTTGAAATCCAGTTGTGACTTGTTGTCTTTATGGTGCACCCGGTTTTATACTCGACGTACATTGTAATTTTAAAAGATCGTCAGTACGATTCATTTTTCTTTACCCGTTTTAATTATTATGTGTAAATTGAGTTATATAGGTTTTATCGTAAAGTTGTATATTAGTTATATTTTTAATAAATACTCTACAAAGGATCTAAAGAAATATGATTCAGAAATTGTGGGTTACATACAAAATACATTTACCGAAGACATACCGGTTTCGGAAACTGACACACCTAGTGTTATTTGACACCTTTTAGGACTTTCTCTACCCTTATGGTCTGGTGAACTGGACGGAGAACTCTTTGGACATACGTCCAGTCCTTCGTTGTCAATCTTGACCTACACCTTGTTGTCTGACTAAGGTTAACCCTTTCCTCATGCAGTTCCGACATATAAAAGTGGGACGAATAAATTGAATATACGTCTCATGTAGTACTCTTTGTGACCCGACCTACTTCGTGTTCGACCTTAATTCTAACGGTCCTCTTTATAGTTATTGGAGTCTATACGTCTACTGTGGTGGGAATACCGTCTTTCACTTCTTCTTGATTTCTCGGAGAACTACTTTCACTTTCTCCTCTCACTTTTTCAATCGAATTTCGAGTTGTAAGTCTTTTGATTTTAGTACCGTAGGTCAGGGTAGTGAAGTACCGTTTATCTACTCCTTTGTCCCCTTTGTCACCTTTGTCTCCGACTGAAATAAAAAGACCCGAGGCTTTAGTGACGTCTACCACTAACGTCGGTACTTTAATTTTCAGCGAATGAGGAACCTTCATTTCAATACTGGTTGGATCTGTCGTACAACTTTTCGTCTCTATAATGAAACAGTCGTTTCCAGGCAGATCAGTTCCGATACCAAAAAGGTCACCAGTAAATACCTACACTCTCAACCTGATATTTCTTTTGACTCGGGGCTTCTTAACTGCGAAAACTTGACACCACAACCTCTTCTGAGAACTCTCAGGGAACCTGACGTTCCTCTAGGTTGGTCAGGTAGGATTTCCTCTAGTCAGAACCCACAAGTAACCTTCCTGACTACAACTTCGACTTTCAGGTCATGAAACCGGTGGACTACGCTTCTCGACTGAGTAACCTTTTCTGGGACTACGACCCTTTCTTACTCCCGTCCTCCTCTTCCCCTGTTGTCTCCTACTCTAGCAACCTACCGTAGTGGCTAAGTTACCTGTACCCAAACCTACTTGAGACCCTCAACCACTACCTGTCCCTCCGGACGACGACGACGATTCAGCGAAGTCAGTACAGGCTGAGACACACTGGGGTCTCTACCGTCGGGTGGTCCGAGGGGGTAGGGATCCTAAGAAGTCCGTTCTTGTGACCTCACCCAACGGTAAAGGAAGAGGTTACGTACTTTGACTTTAACTTCAGCGAGTCAGCACAGACTGGAAGTCGTTGGGGTACCTGACGTCGGAAGGTCCGAGGAGGTAGGTACCCTAAAAGGTCCGGACCGTACGACGTTAAGTACGCCAACGTTTCTCAGCCTGTGCTGACTCGTTGACTTGACTTAACTACCATGGATACTTCATGAGTTGTAGGTGTATACTGATCACCGAAGATAAGTACTGATATATCCACTTCTCCCTGAAAGATGGTGGTTTATTACTCTTTCTCGGTCAGTACGTCTCTATTTCCTTAATAGTTCATGTTTCCGAGACTCCGTCTCAATTCAAAATTTTGTTTAAACTTGAGTTAACCTTTTATTCCTTTGTTTGTATCGATCTGTAAGGTAAATATTATGAACATACGTTGAGACGATTTACCGAATTTTTGTTTAACTAAAAAGTCTTACCAATGTATTGTGTTGTCCGACAATAAAGAATACTCGGATTTACTTTACTAGAGAGGTCAAGTCAAATTAGTGAACTAATATTATTTTTACTTGAAGTACGTTTTGTTTTGAAGAAAACTTTTTCGTCACCCATTCACCTACGTAGAACTTGTTAAAAAAAAAGAAAACAGAAGTTTGTACGTTTAAGTAGTGTCAGATCACACATAAAATGACTATTTATATGATTAACGTTGAAGACCCAAGATTACCATAATAGATAGAAGTCCTGTCCTGAAACATTTTTTATGTAGACCCCTGGTAACGAACACAAAGTAGAAAGAGACCTCAGTCCGATACGAACTGGGAAGTCACTCAAATCATTGTATTACTTAATTAGTCGTTGTTTCCATGAGATATGTATCTTTTACTTTTCAGTGTGTCTTTAATGAAATTTTCTTAGTAATGTATACAAAATTTTATGTTACAGACCTTATACGAAAAACACAGTTTATTTGTAACAGTACAAACACACTATACTAAAACCACATACAGAAGTACACCTACGGAGATCTTCCACTGAGATTCTTTTCCAAGATTCACGTTCCTCCAATAAACCCCCACTAGGGTCCCTCGTCCCCAAGTCCCCTCCTTACTCTGTCCCTCCCTTCTTTCGGTTATGGTCCACGTAGTCGTTCGGTCAATGGTCTCGTCTGTTGACCTCTGTGGTGAGACCCTAAACACGTCTTGTTCGGGGTCTTAATAGGGTGGTGTCCTCGTTCCGTAAATAAGGACTTGACGTAGTCTGTGTCCGACCCGACGAGGACTCGACGTCCTTTTCGACAATCAAGGGTCGTCAACCCTTGACTGTGGGTGTATACACTTCTCCCGAGACCACGGGTCTCTTTTCGGAGTCGGTATCCACACCGGATGAAAATGTAAGGTCGGGGGTTCTTACTACGATTTCGACTTTGAGGTCATGAAACCAGTGGAGTACACTTCTCGACTGAGTAACCTTTTCTGACTATGACACCCCATAACCCCCGTCCTCTTCTTCCCCTGCTGACTCCTTCTTTACCGACCTACCGTAGTGACTGAGTTACCTACGTTCACACTCACTTGAGGCCCTCAACCACTACCTGTCCCTCCGGACCGCACCACGCTAAGTACCCCAGTGTTTCTCAGCCTGTGCTGACTCGCTGACTTGACTTGACTATTGCTTTTCCTGTAGTAAAAACTCACAATCAAGATCTTTCAAAACATCCCGAAGTATCTTGGCGAGTTAAAGTCGAAGAAGTCGTAATGACTAGTCGTATCTGAACCTAATGACACTATCACTTACCAAACGGAACTTTACCAAACGGAACCTTTACTTGTCTCTAGTAGGACAGTAAAAACTCTAACGTAGGTTCATGACGTAAAGTCTGAGAAAACAACTGATACTACCGATGAGGTAAAGAAGATTCCTTCAGAACGGGTGTCATCATCAATATTACCAGTAGACACAATTTAAACGGGTGAGGTCAGGTAAAATTAAGTGACTCAGGATTTTACAACTACAAGTGAGAAAGATAGAGGACAAACTGGTGAAGGTTAAACGGAACTAAGTACCTGGATTGTAAGGTCCAAGGATACGTTATAACAAGGAATATCGTAGTCTGACATGAAGGTAGTGGTCAGTGTAAGTGTTGACCCGTAACAAAAACGAAACCAAGACAGAGAAGTAAGAAAGACCTCAATAAAGAGGTGAGAAGAGGTCATCGTATACCCCGTGGCTGGTTGCACCCCTTAAGTAGAAAGTCACAATATAGAAAAACGGAAACTCATGATAAGTACCCTAAGAGTTCCGTTCTTATGACTTCACCAAACGGTAAAGGAAGAGGTCACCTGGTGCAAAACAGTCTTGAGAGGTGGTACTGGGCGGGTAGAGTCCACCGGGATATGCCGTACCGAGTATCAAAGTAACTCAATCTGTCCGACACCAGGTACACTAGTCAGACTAATCAAAAGACACTAACACTAAAAATAAGACAGACGGGAGACTTTCTATTCCTATTCTCCGAATACCTTCGAAGGACTACCCTCTCTGACTGACACCCCTTTTGACCCAGAACAAGACTCCCCACCCGGTACGAGTCATTTAGAAATTAGGTTAAAAGACAACTTCCTGTCCCGACACAAGGGAGGGACAACAAACTAGACTCTGGTTTGACACCACCTCCATTGCTTCTATTACCGCCGGAGGAAGATTTCCAGGAGACGTGGGTGACGGTGTGAGTCGCGGGGGTTGGGACGTCGTCCGGTGGCGGCTGGGTGCGGAGGTGACCTCTGAGGACCTGTGAGTGCCCGTTCAGACCCAGGTAGAGAACACCTCAGTGACCAATAAAGAGGACCCAGGACCACACGTGTCCTAAAACAAACACGGGAGGTTCTCAGACAAAGGGGTCAAGACACATTCAAAACATTAGTTTAGGGTTGCGGAGGTTTCAGTTTAAGGGACCCCCGAGAGTCAGGGAAACGGTCTAAGGGTTCAACCCTTTAGACAACACCCAGGATCTTGAAAGAATTGTCACACTCTTAAAGAAACCATATTAACAAGAAGTCAAACACCACACAGACGAGACCCAAGTACCGTTGGAGGACGTTCTTCTGAATACTGTGTGGTTCCAGACGACGTGGGTCTCGGGGACCGGTCCATCGGTCGGTGACGACCGGGTACGGAGACGTCCCCCTGTGAGTCTGTGAGTTTCCGTCCAGACCGAGTCAGAGATACCCCAGAGGACCGTACGTGTTCCAAAACAGACTCGGGAGATTCACAGAGATCACCCATACTCGAAACTAAGATTTACACTAAAACGGGGAGGATGGTAGAACGACTCCGAAGAGGAAACGGGAACGTTTTCATCCTTTAGTTCTATATGGATCTTATTGTCCTTTTAAACCGGAACCCATGTTTTACTTCGTCCCGTTCCCGATTTTTGTCTCAAAAAGGTTCTCTTGCATGACCAGTATCGTTTGTAGGAAAAGGTTGCTGTGTTTTTTTCTGAGATGTGTACCTGTAGTGGTTCTACCAATTATGACTTTAGTCTAACTAATGTAAGAAACGTCGGTTTCTACCTGTTCGAGATATGTCAGTCGTTTTTGTTCTGGTCTTCGACTAACACCGAGTCTAGTACTTGAGGAATTACAATTTAAGTCTAAATGTAACTTCTTTCATTCCTTTTGGTGATCTGATAAGTCCATACTGGATTTAGTTTAGCGAATGTTAATATGTCACCTTCACTGTTTATATAAGTTCCCTAATCTAGACTATCTGTCTCACGGACTTCTTGATACCTGGTTCCAAGCACTGTAACATGTCCTTCGTCCTTAGTTCTGGTAGTGGTTCTTTTTTTTTAAGTTTTTCCGTTTTACCAACAGTCTCATCCGGAACGTTTATCGACCTTTTCTTCTCTTCACTTTCCGTTTCCTCCTTTCCCTTCTATATGGGTAAACTTACGTCTCAAGGTTTCTTATCGTTCCTCTCTCTTCTTTTATAACAAGCCACTACTTACGTTTCTTTATCTCCTTTTGTTACCTTACCCTTTCTGATCTCTAGAGAAGTTCTCTTAATCTCTACGGTTCCCTTTTAAAGTACGTTTCTTCACATGTTATTTCTTTTCTTTAGCATACCTGGATTGTCTTCGTCTTCTATGATTCTTCTCCACCGTTCTTATGTGTCTTCTTGATATGTTTTTTCTAGAAGTACTGGATCTATTGGTGAGTGGATCTCGGTCTGTAGGACCTTACGTTTCAGTTCACCCGGAATCCTTCGTAGTGATACTTGTTTCGATCACCTCTACTACCTTCAGGTCAACTCAATAAAGTTTAGGATTTTCTACTACGACACTTTCACGACGTGAGTTATACGGTCGTTTAAACCTTTAGAGTCGTCACCGGTGTCCTGACCTTTTCCAGTCAAAAGTAAGGTTAGGGTTTCTTTCCGTTACGGTTTCTTACGAGTTTGATGGTGTGTTAACGTGAGTAGAGTGTGCGATCGTTTCATTACGAGTTTTAAGAGGTTCGGTCCGAAATTGTCATGTACTTGACACTTGAAGGTCTACAAGTTCGACCTAAATCTTTTCACTAGCGTAACGGTTGTAGAACTACCTAGTAACTTTTTCCTTCTCTCAAAGTCTTTTCGTAGATGAAGACAAAATAACTGATACGGTTTCTGAAACTGACATACCTAGGGTTGTTTGACACCCTTTATCACTCTCTACCCTTATGATCTGGTGGACTGGACGAAGGACTCTTTACGTCCAGTTCTTCGTTGTCAACTCCGACATATAACAGTGAGACGAATAAATTGAACATACGTCTCATGTAGTATACTTTACGGTCCGACCTACTTCGTGTTCGACCTTAGTTCTAAACGACCCTCTTTATAGTTAGTGGAGTCTATACGTCTACTGTGGTGGGAATACCGTCTTTCACTTATTGATTTCTCGGAGAACTACTTTCACTTTCTCCTCTTACTTTTTCAACCGAATTTTGAGTTGTAAGTCTTTTACTTTAGTACCGTAGACCAGAGTAGTGAAGTTCCGTTTATCTACCCCTTTGTTACCTTCGTCACTCTCCGAAATAAAAAACCAGAGGTTTTAGTGACGTCTACCACTGATGTCGATACCTTAATTTTCTGCGAATGTGGAACCTTCTTTTCGATACTGGTTGGATCTCTCGTTTAATTTTTCGTCTCTGTAAGAAAGGGCTTTTTCCAGGCAGACTCGTGGTTTCTTAACTACGAAAACTCGACGCAACAACCTCTTCTGAGAACTCTCAGGGAACCTTACGTTCCTCTAGGTTGGTCAGGTAGGATTTACTCTAGTCAGGACTCACAAGTAACCTTCCTGACTACGGTTTCAGTTTTGAGGTTATGAAACCGGTGGACTACGTTTCTCGACTGAGAAACCCTTTCTGGGACTACGACCCTTTCTAACTTCCGTCCTCGTCTTCCTCTAATGTCCCCTACTCTACCAATCTGCCGTAGTGGCTGAGCTACGTGTACTCAAACTCGTTCGAGACCCTCAACCACTACCTGTTACTTCGGACCGTACGACATTGGGAAACCCAACGTTTCTCAACCTGTGTTGACTCACTGACTTGACTTGACTCAATACCGGTCAACGTTCCGTCTACCACACTCGTCCTCAACCTTTCCGGTTCACCACCTCCAGTCACTCTCGTCTACGAGTCATGCATATCACCTTTGGGTAGGTCATCAAACGAAAACCGTGAACTATTAAACACATGGAACATCGTGACTTATGAAGTGACAAATGTTTCCTGGAAGTAAATACAATAGAATTAGAAATGTTCCTGAACTTCCTACCCAACTCTACCACTCGTCCAAAATGGAGTACATCTCCTCCCTAGACTCCAAGTGTCCCTGGGTAAAAGTGTCTACCATTCCTTGTAACGTCCTTAGACCGAGATGACTTTTGCCAACAACGGAGGGGTCGTGGGGGAACAGAAGAGAGAGGGTGAGACGTTGATACGAAACGTCAAACATACCCTAACTGAGGTAGGGGTCGATACCCCTACCCGAAGTAAACCGACTTCCGTCGGTCTGAAAACACAGGAATCATCTGTGTTACTAACTAAGTCAAGTCAATCTCGTTTCACTTCCCGACACCGTTTGATTTACCCGTCCTATTCTTTTTCTATCGAGAAATAACTAAAATATAAAATTTACACATAGTCTTTTATGTAACGGAACATCAAGGACTGTCGGTCGTACACTTGCACTCTGTTGAGTCGGAATCCCACTTCGGTCACCGTAACTACCGTCTTTTCTGTCTATTTTTCTGGGGGGTTTCACTTTTTGTTTTTGTCCCAGGAACCAGTGTAAGAACTAATCCACCTATTTTGACAACTTCGACTCCTTGAGGTAAATAACAAATTTTTATAGTAGACCTCAACCTAAAAGTTTTTACGTCAACTCTTGTAAGACTCTCGTAGAACGAACCACGAGGTGTGGTTTACGGGGAGTAGTAGGATCCTACTTTATTGAATTTGAAGGATATACGTCTTGGATCTCCCTCAAATGAACAGTCAACGTTTTGTACAAGTGGATTTAATAATATAGAATAGTGAACTTCACATATTAGTATTAGGTACTTTCGAAGTCATGGCAGGTCCAATATCGAACCTCTGGTCGATCCTTCAATTTATCTCCTTTTTCTTTCTATAAAGTGAAAATTCATTTGAATACGGAATATGTCTCTTATAAGTAACCTCGGTAAAAAAAGGGGTTCTTTAGTATGTAAGTTCTTTTGTTTTCTTCTTTCACTTTGATTACTATCGACCTTTTAGTCTATAAGAGAAAAATAAACCTATACGTTACAACCGGTGATACGTTCCGAAAAAAGACGGAAGAAAAGGGAGTGGATGGAGTGAAGTTATCGAACCTTTTCGTTTTATAAGTAAAAGAATCGGAAGACGTCGATGTCCATCAATACACTATGTCAAAGTCGGTTATTCTACATTTGTCCAAGCAGTCTCTCTGAAAGTCAAGGAAGAAAAAGAAAATTTTTGCCCCGTATAAGATGGTCCTACCGAGAAAGGGAAAGGTGGAAAGAGACAGAATCCGTTAATACTCTTCAGGTCTCGATACCAACGGTCGAACACTATTAATCCGTTTTTCGTACTCCTGTTTTCGGTTCCTTTCACCCCCACTTTCCTGTCCTTGTCAGACCGAGGGTCTACCATGACAACTCGTTACCTTGAGGACGGTCTTTGACGCACAGAGACCTGAAAGAAAATCTACCCTTTAGATTCGGGACAAATAAATTCGGTCACAAATAACTCATAATAAAATGGACGTCGGAGTACGTAAAGTTTGACCATATACGTTAGTGAATTGTTAAAAAATTTATAGATCCGAATAAAGTCTAAAGATGAGATACAAAAACAAGAATACAAGACTGTCTACATTGAATCGAGTCCTCTATAAACCTATAGTTTGTACAGTCACGAAAAAAAAAATTTTTTTATTTTCTTTGGTGACGAGACCATTTCGTCTTTCTTGGAGACAGTACCTAAGTCAGAGTCCTCGTATAGATTCGAGGGTCCAGTGGTGGACAAGCTAGAAGACTTGTGATACTGTTAGTGACAAAAAAAAAAAAATTAAAATAACCGCATATCAACGAAATGTTACAACACAATCAAAGAGAACATGTCGTTTCACTTAGTCAATATGTATATAGGGGAGAAAAAATCTAAAGGAAGGGTGAATCCAGTGGCCTCTCGAGACTCATCGCATAGGATACGATATGTCATCCGAGAGTAATCAATGGATAAAATATGAATTATCATATATATGTAGTTAGGGTTAGAGGGTCAGTAGGGTGGGAGGGAAGGGGACAACCATAGGTATTCACTGTTAGAGACATAAAATTTACCGTATAATCTCGTAAGTGTAAATTTCACTAATAACTATATTAACCTAATTGCAGATGGTACAAACAAAAGAAGAGTAACATACAGAGACAAAAACCGGAGAAGAGGGAAGACAAAAAGAAGGACAACATTAAGAAACAGACAAAATTAACTCGTAAACTGTACTAGTCAGGATAAAATAGAAGAAAGAATCGTATAGTCAATATGAACTTTATTAAGAACACCAAAGGGACCTGACATTTTATATAGAATCTTTTTCGATTCAAACGGAAGTCTATTGTGATAGTGTGAAGTGTACTTCAGGTTGATGGAAAATCATCTTACAAGGGTCGACTAGAGAGGATAGGGAACACTGGAACGACGATAATTAAAGTGAATAGATATACGATAAAAGTGACGTTAAGTAACGATGATAATAATGAAAATTTTTCACTAATAAGGTCGACTAAATTCTTATTATTCTTACTATGTCAAGTGGAATAGAGAAGAATAGGGAAGAGACTGTTAGGACAAAAATAGGTCTAGGATCAAAGGATGGATATAATAAAAGGAAGACAGACTTCTTGAAAATTGTCAAGAACGTCTGGTCCAGGTGACCATTCCTTGAGGGAGTAAAAACAAACAGTCTCTGTCAGAGACGACGCTTCAGTGAAGTCACCACAGGTTGAGACATGGTGCGATATCTGCCGTCGGGTGGTCCGAGGGGGACAAGGACCCTAAGAGGTCCGTTTTTGTGACCTCACCCAACAGCAAAGGAAGAGGTTGCATACTTTCACTTTTCACTCGCACTTCAGTGAGTCAGTACAGGCTGAGTCGCTGGGGTACCTGACGTCGGATGGTCCGAGGAGGTAGGTACCCTAAAAGGTCCGTTCTCACGACCTCACCCCACGGTAACGGAAGAGGCCTCTTTCAGGGATAAAGAGAAATTACAAACTTCCTATTAACGTGACCTATATCTTAAAAGCCAACCACCACACAAAATAAAGTTGTAAAGTCTATAAGGTGTAGTGGAGGGAAAAGACACGTACCAGAGACTACTCTTCGGGTGACATTAAGAATAGGACCAAGAAGAGAACCATTCCATAAAAAAAAGGGGGAGATCGAAGAAGTTCTAAAAGAGAAACAAAAAAAGAAGTCAACCAATCGAAGTAAAGAAAACAAACATAAAAAAGAAATAGAGACTCGAAGGGTCTAGACACTACTAAATCACAAACAGTAATCAAAAACTTTCAAGATTCGGTGACATTGAAGTTTATTAAGAATACGGAATAGAAAAAAAAGAAGATGCCCATGAAATTAATGAACATACAACAATACGGAAAGTTTTAACGGGACGCCAAAAACCTACAAGACGAAACCTTTTAAAGACAGAGGTTCGAGTGACTAAGTAAGAAGTCAGTACAGTTCAGATGACTAATCGGGTAGTTTACACAATAAATAAACACAATGTTAAAAAAGGGAATTGTAAAGGAAAACTAAGAAAGAATCTCAAGAATAGAGAGACGAATATAATAGGTAGACAAAAATGGACAAAGATGAAAAGGGAAATCTTGGAAACTATATAATTAGTATACACGTGTAATCAGGGAGTCAGTACAGGCTGAGAAACACTGGGATACCTGGATCGGGCGGTCCGAAGAGACAGGTACCTTAAGACGTCCGTTAAGACGTAGGTAAGGGAAGAGATCCCCTTAGAAGGGTTGGACCCCTGACTTGGACCCAGAGGACGTAACGTCCGTCGACGAAATGGTAGACTCGGTGGTCCCTTCAGGATATGATTAGTATATATCATATATATAGTGAACTTTCACTTTCACTTCAGCGAGTCAGCACAGGCTGAGGATCGCTGGGGTACCTGACGTCGGATGGTCCGAGGAGACAGGTACCCTAAAAGGTCCGTTCTTATGACCTCACCCAACGGTAACGGAAGAGGTCATTTCCATCCGCATATTCTTGGTACTCCGGTCACTCACGCAAAACCGACGAAGACGACGGATTCGTCCACGCTCTTGGGACGACCACAGGTTGAGAAACACCGGGGTACTCGACATCGGGTGGTCCGAGGAGACGGGTACCTTAAAAGGTTCGTCCTGATGACCTCACCTTACGGTAAAGTATGAGGTCCCTTAGAAGGACTGGATCCCTGACTTTGACATAGAGAAGGTAGAGGAAGTGTCCGTCCACCTAAGAAATAATGACCACACCAGACCCCTCGATTTATCAACATCACGTACCCGACTCAACGAGACACCGTACACCCCAGAAGGACTTGGTCTTTCGTTTGGACACAGAGGACGTAACCATCCACCTAAGAATTGGTGACTCGGTGGTCTCTTCGGAATCTAAGGGACGGAATATTAAGTCTATAGGTACGATATATGTCTAGAACAAGATTACTAACGAAAGAAGAAGTCTGATCACAAAAAAAAAAAGAAAAACATACGAAATAACCGGAGATCCTGGAACCCTTTTAATCGGAAATCACACTCCTAACTACGAAAAGACAAATCCCCAAACACATTCCGAACAACATCGATATCCAAGTTCTCCAGAATTTACTGAGACTACAAGACCAAAAATAGGACTGGAACCCGAAACCGAGTCTACCATTACGTAGACAGATGTTACGCCCTCTGGGTCCAAGGTAGGGACCCAGTCCTTCTAGGAGACCTCCTCCTTTACCGTGGGGTGAGGTAATGAGAACAAACCTTTTAGGGTACCTGCCTCCTCGGACCATCCGATGTCAGGTACCCCAGCGTTTCTCAGCGTGTGCTGACTCGCTGAAGTGGAGTGACCCGAAGAGATTCACGAACAAGAGTCTCTTTAAGACCTACTCGTATAAGTCAACATTGGCGGACAAGAACATGACCCCAAAATTATCACTATTATATGACCCTTCCCCCTTACAAAATATTAGAACGTTAATTTAGGGGTTACGAAAGCGGTAGGACCCGGAAACCCGACACTGGAAGTGTTCACGTAGGGATCACCACGACGACGAAGAAGGAGACGAGAGGCGAAGGAAGGGACCGACGTCGTAAGGGCTAGATAAGGAAGAAGGAGACGAGAGGCGAAGGAAGGGACCGACGTCGTAAGGGCTAGATAAGGAAGAAGGAGACGAGAGACGAAGGAAGGGACCGACGTCGTAAGGACTACATAAGGAAACCTCGGGATGGGAGACAACTGAAACGGAGAAGGACGAAGGGGGTGTAATCTATCTTACTCTTCTGATCTTCCCTGACCTCCCTCTGTGTCTGTGGAAGAGTTCTACCCTATTCTGAGAACGTTACGAAAATGGGTACCTCTCATCCAGCAACACCACCTTTTACAAACCTCTGTATAAAAAGGTTCCTAAGGAGAAAGGGAGGGACCGTAAATAAAAAGTAAGGAGAGAGACACTCACTCGACTCTAGGTGGACTAGATCGGACCCGTGAAAGACATATTAACCACTGTAGACACCGTTCTACCAGGAGACCTTTACAGTTAAAAACCAAAGAACCTCTTCCAACATTATTGCAGTACGATCTGACCTGTTCATGAACACTGAAGTCATTCTAGTGTCTGGAGTTTGAATCTATAACCACCCGGTTTCCCTTCTCCATAGAACGAACCCAAGTGGACTACCGTCCGAGTCCCTGTGCATAAACTTGTCAACCTCAAATAAACCCTCTACTCTCGTACCCCTTCCCTCTACATCCGTTCTTCTGTCGGTTATTTTACAAGTAACTACTCGTCCAATAGTGTCACTCGTCGACCTCGAGATCGGACAACTCCCGTGAGACTCTCTGACACATTTTGAGCGGAAGTTTACTATGGGGGTCTACCCTTTCCTTAGTTCCACGAGCAGACGACTGAGAGTAGTGGGTTACTCCTCCCGACGAGAACTCCGCAGTTGAGAACGAAACACACCAACCCCCGAGGACTTATGTGTCTTTTGGGAATCTTTCTTGCTCCGTCCACGAATTTCGTCCTTCACTAGACACACGGAGTACTGAATCTGGTCCTGATTTCAAACAGGGGCAACTTTATAGTCTTATTAAGTTCCCGTGTTATCTCTTGTGTCCTGTCGAAGCTTTATTAAAGAATAGAGAAACCAATTGATTTAGACACAAGTTGAGTACACAGAGAGGAAAATTCGTAGAAATTTAAAAAAGGTCCCCGTCTTTGTCGTAAAGTTTCATGCTTCGAGTAACAATCTAAGAACAAAGATCATGAAAGAGGAAAATTGTCTTGTAGACAGAGTAGTATTTGAAATCTTCATGTGTAAATTTTCTTGATCTGTTCTTACGAGGACCTCAAAACGACTTGTCCTCAAAAGATTTTCGTGCAATGGAGTAAGAATGAAGACGTTCCACTCCGGGATGATGTCTATCTACGATAAAAGTGTGGCGAGTGAATACAAGTGTAAATTTCGACTTTCCAGTTGTACCTCCTTCTGTGACGAGTCCCTACCCCACCCTTACTTAACGACACGTGTGACAATAAAAATCCCCGATGGAGAACAACAGGAATTTGACAGTGACTTCTCATCGAAACTTGTTAGACGTCTTAGGACTTTCCAGTATTGGATCCTTCCCCTCTCTGGGGTCCTTGTACGTGGTCCCTTCTGCGTCTACCTATTTGTTCGGTATTTCACGTGGCATAAAAGAACAAAGGTCGTAAAGTAACTTCTCAACTGGGACCCGATAAGGGGACACTTTCACCTTAAAATTTTCTTGGTTGGGGTTTGTTTGGATATGATTAGGGGTCAACCGACCGAAAGGGGTAGTGATTACTTTGTGTTCTCCCAGGGTTTCACTCCACACTGTTAAACTCTCCGTCTCACTTCTAGCATCTCCGCTCTTTTGATGGTGGAGAGGAAAGTATAGGACTCCTCGTATACCCGGTCTGAATCGTGCGAGTCTCAAGACCACCGGCCCTGTCACAAGGGTGACGACCTCTCGACTTACGCGTACCTGTGGGTGGTGACGTCACGGGGGAGGAGGTCGCCCCGGGTCGAGTGGGGCAGGTTTCTACGGAATCGACTCTCACAACGTGTGCAACCAAGACTCCTTACTTCACGTACTTTTCTCTCGCTCTGTCCCCTATTCCGGGTCCGACTGGACGAGTGGTTGATCGACACCCCTGGACTGAGATCCGAGATCCTGGTCGGACACCTACCTCGAATGTTCCAGAGTGCATAGTCAGTCCTCATTTACCCTACCCATAACCTCGTCACGACCTCCTCCTCCCGACCTAGAGATCCCTGACTCTTTAGTCCCACAACAAGAACAAGTGAGCGAGTCAGCACAGGTTCAGAGACACTGAGGTACCTGACATCGTGCGGTCCGAAGGGACAGGTAGTGATAGAGGACCTCAAACGAGTCTAAGTACAGGTAACTTGACTACGATGGTAGGTTGGTAGAGTAAGAGAGCGAGGGAAGAGGAGGACGGGAGTAAGAAAGGGTCGTAGTCCTAGAAATGGTTACTCAGTCGAGAAACTTAGTCTACCAGTTTCATAACCTCAAAGTCGAAATCGTAGTCAGAAAAGTTGATTCAAAGTCCCAACTAAAAGAAACCTTAACTGTTCAAACTAGAGGAACGTCACGTTCCCTGAGACTTCTCAGAAGAGGTTGTAGTGTCAAGTTACGAGTCGGAAGAAATACCAAGCTGAGAGTGTAGGTATATACTGATGACCTTTTTGGTATCGAAACTGATATGTCTGGAAACAGTCGTTTCACTACGGAGAAGAAAACTTATACGACAGATCCAAATAGTATCGAAAAGAAGGTTCATTGTTTGGAGAAAATTAAAGTACGGACGTCAGTGACAGGTATCACTAAAACCTCGTGTTTTTTTATTTCAAACAGTGACAAAGGTAACAAAGGGGTAACTATACGGTACTTCACTACCCTGACCTACAGTACAATTCAAACCCACAACTCAAAATTCGGTTGAAAAAGTGAAAAGAGAAGGTGGAAGTAGTTTTCTGAGAAATCAAGGAGAACCGAAAGACGGTAATTCCACCACGGTAGACGTATAAACTCCAATAACTATAAATAGGGTCGTTAGAACTAAGGTCGAACACGAAGTAGGTCGGGTCCGTACTATATGAGACGTATATTCAATTGATTCGTCACACTGTTATATATCGGAACTACATAAGGAAAGGATCAAAACTTGGTCTGGTAACAAGGTACAGGCCAAGATTGACAACGAAGAACTGGAACGAATGTCCAAAGTGTCCTCCGTCCATTCTACCAGACCATAAGGGTAGAGATTCTTAACAGGTGTCAAACAACACTAGGTGTGTTAGTTTCCGAAAGTCAAGTCAACGAGTCAGCACAAACTGAGACACTGAGATACCTGCCGTCGTGCGGTCCGAAGGAACAGGTAGTGGTTGAGGACCTCGAACGAGTTTAAGTACAGGTAGCTGAGCCACTACGGTAGGTTGGTAGAGTAGGAGACAGTGGGGGAAGAGGAGGACGGAAGTTAGAAAGGGTCGTAGTCCCAGAAAAAGTTACTCAGCCAAGAAGCGTAGTCCACCGGTTTCAAACTCAAAGTGGAAGTCGTAGACAGGAAGGTTACTTATAAGTCCTGACTAAAATCCTACCTGACCAACCTAGAGGAACGTCAGGTTCCCTGAGAGGTCTCAGAAAAGGTTGTGGTGTCAAGTTTTCGTGGTCAAGAAACCACGAGTCGAAAGAAATATCAGGTTGAGAGTGTAGGTGTACTAAAAAGGTACTGATGACCTTTTTGGTATCGAAACTGATCTACCTGGAAACTACTGTTTTCGAAATCTCATCACTTGTCTTCATCTATAAAAAGACCTTAAGGGAACACAAAGATACTAGGTTGCCTACAACCGTTAAACGAGAGACCGAGGAGACGGAAAAGATTTAGATCAAATTTGTGGACCTTCAAGAGTCAAGTACATGAAAACTTCGGATCGAACTTCCTAAAACTCGTAACGGAACGATAGTACACTTTACTCACGTTAACACACCGTCAAACCAGTAAGAAACCGTAACAGGAAGAAATCCTAACCTTACTTTTGACTGGAAAAAGTCAGGTCGCCGGCGACGACTCAACAGGTTTAAACGACTGTATTACTCACGTCGTGAAAATGTCTTAGTAGAAAATCCTAAACTTTATCGCGTCGACCTTACGGTAGTAGAAGTAATCGAAACAAGCATCATTAAGAAGGATTCCGGATCAACTGAAGTGTAAGGTCCTACAGACGGAGATCCACTCACTGGTGTGTTAAGATGAAGAATAACCAGAGACCTACGAGGAAAACCCTAACACCTTCGTCCCGGACAGTAGGAGGAACCTTCTACAAGTTTCCCAGTTCCAATTCAGCTGATAGTCTACCACGATCTTAACCTGGAGAAGATACGAGTGGAAAGGAAAGAATGTCCGACTGTAGACGTCGGAGGTGGTGTGTACTGTACTGTTCCAGGATCCCGAATCACCACGACGCCACCCATCGACACTGGACCTTTGTACTCCTCCTTGAACGGTGGATCTCTGTACCTAAAACTGAAGAGATGGTCTTTTTTTGGTCGGGTAGTGGAAAGAATGTTTAAAATTAGATGAAATTGATTATTTAATAATAAAACCAAATAATAATAATATGAGGACCCAATTAAAACAAGAAAAGATCTATGGGATAGAAAGAAAACGACCTATTCTTTAAACCATTTCTTTTCCATGACTCGTTCATTTGAGACATTTGAAAAATGTAATTTTTGGGGGACAAAACTCTCAAGGGACTTCCAGGTCACCAATTCTGAAGTGGAAGGTCACGTCCCCCATACCTAAGCTAAGAACCAACCCCCTGATTCTAGAGTATACGGAATGCCGGTTTTTTGGTATGTGTCGTCTTCGTTATAACATTGTTTAAGTTATCTGAAATTGTTACCGGATGTAATTTTTTTTTTTAGAAATTTTTTCAGGGATAAAGGGGGATGGAACCAATCTACATGAAATGACCTATATCCTAAAATCTGAGTTTTGATAAAGGGAGACTTTAGCTTCAGTAAAGAAGTAAGAGAAGATCGTAGTCCTCTACGATTACTCTGTAGGAACTTCCTTTTCGTCGTCCCCTATGTTTGGTTTTTACGTATTCTCTGGTTATGTTTGTCGGTGTGTATATACTCTTTTTTCACAGAGATCATTTGCCCTCAGTCTATAATTATTCTTGGGTAAAAGAAGAGATAGTCCAACTGTTTCTAATATTTTTACCATTATAAGTCGTAACTGGGTCTTCCACCTTTACTTATAAAAATATCTGATGAACTACCCATACTTTTAACCTTGTTTGAAAGACCTCCTGTGTAAAAATTATAAGTCTTCATTTTAGACAATGAAAATGAAAACATCCACTCTAACAAAACAAAAAGAAATAGGAACAACACCGTTTCAAAGTGTTTATACGAAAAGTCACTTTTAGATAAAAATAAGTAGTTGAGTCATGAATAGCCCGGAAAGGATGGTAGACAAAACCAAGTCGGAATCCTTTTATCAAGATATAATAAAGAAATTAAAAAAAAGGGACGGAATTCAAAAGAAGAAATAAAGAGTCGTAAAACAATCTATCTATAACCAAGAAGACGTATCGAGAGGAAATAGAAATTTTAAAAGAGAGTACAAAAGGTAAAGAAAACAGGAACCTAAATATAAGACTTTGTCTAAATTTAAAATTTCAACGAAAAAAGCAAACGAGATAATTAAATAAAAGTGGTTTGTAAATTTATGATAAAAATTGAAGTACTTGAGACCAAGGAAAAGTATAGTTGGATAAAAACAAAACCCCTTACACTATAGAAATGTATTAGTTGAACTGGGTATTCTTATAAAATTTTCAATCTTATAATCTTATAAAATTTTCAAGGGATAAGATACTAACAGACAACAATAACCACTTAAAAAAAAAAAGGAAAAAGTAGAAACGATAAGTAAAACCACAATAACCAAAAGAAGTTTATAGACCATTAGGGACTAGAAGGTAGATCTAAGTGTTAGTTCCTTGTATAATTATCAAATTTATCGACCGTACAAAGAAAAGATAAACCGACAATAATTCATCATATACGTTTTCCGTTTCCTCTACTCTTTCTATGTAGGTAGACTTACGTCTCAAGGTTTCTTATCGTTCCTCTCTATTCTTTCGGAAGGATTCGCTAGTTACGTTTCTTTCTCTCCTTTTGTAATTTTACCCTTTCTGATGTATAGAGAAGTTCTTTTAATCTCAATGGTTCCCTTATAATGTACGTTTCTGCCCGTGTTATTTCCTGTCTTTTCCATACCTGGATTGTCTTCGTTTTCTATAATTCTTCTCCGTCGTTCTTATGTGTCTTCTTGATATGTTTTTTCTATAAGTACTGGGTCTATTGGAGTTACCATACCAGTGAGTGGATCTCGGTCTGTAGGACCTCACACTTCAGTTCACCCGGAATCCTTCGGAGTAATACTTGTTTCGATCACCTCCACTACCTTAAGGTCGACTCGACAATTTCACGACGTGAGTTACACGGTCCTTTAAACCCTTTAAGTCGTTACCGATGTCCTGACCCTCTCCAGTCAAAAGTAAGGTTGGGGTTTCTTTCAGTTACGGTTTCTTCCAAGTTTGATAGCGTGTCAACGTGAGTAGGGTGTACAATCGTTCCATTACGAGTTTTACGTTTCTTGACTGAGTAACCTTTTCTGAGACTACGACCCTTTCTAACTTCCGTCCTCGTCTTCCCCTACTGTCTCCTACTCTACCCACCTACCGTAGTGGCTGAGTTACCTGAACTCAAACTCATTTGAGGCCCTCAACCACTACCTGTCCCTTCGGACCGTACGACGTCAGGTCCCCCAACGTTTCTCAACCTGTGTGGACTCCCTGACTCGACTGACTGACTAACTTTATCATGTACGTTATAGGACATTTTGTATGTTGAAAAGTCACTCAATTACAAGGAACATCATCTTTATCTGGGTGAAATCATACCATAAAATTAAAAGGTATATTACATGGACATTGTGGATTTCCTCAATATCTTCATAGATACACCCGTTAGAAACTGTAAACCAAGTAGAATGAATCAACTAGGTTGAATTACTTAACAGGGTAATTATTTTTTAGAATGTTTATATATGAAACTCCAAAACGGATCCCAAAAAAAAAAAAACTCAATTTTTGAGAATCTATAAATCAACTTTTATAAAAGTCCTTAGACCTAACATAAAAAATTCTAGTTGTGTGACAAAATACGTATAACTTTTGGGGAAAGTAGTATCCACAGATATTAATAACTGGTTCTACATAACTATGGATACGTACATCTTCACAAAAATTTTCTGACCATATTTCACATACTTTAACTATACTTGTAATAATTTTATCAACATACTCTTGATGTCAGTACACGTTTCATCTGTTTAATACTCCTTTAGTACATAACAACCAATTTCTCTAATAAAAAGGGAAGGTTTTTTTTGTTTTTGTTTGTTGAGTATCAGACTAACCGACGTAGTTGGACCACTTGTAAAAAGTAAATTTTCTACAATTCTAGAAAAAGGTACTAGAGTGTACCGATGGGGAAGTAAAAAGCGTGTGTCCCGGAATAAGTACGACCCCTAGGGATCAGTTCGTCCGATCGAACTCGAGTAGAGTCACTTCGGCAATGTGAACAAAGTCAGTAAGAACGTGTAAACGAGGTACGTACGGAGTTTAGGTCTCCTTTTTTTTTTTGTTTGAGTACCCTAACCTCTTTGTTTCTTCGTCGTTAAAGGAACGGAATAAGGAGTCGGCTACTACTTCACCTGTCGTACACCACTAACCTCGGTGTGAGATGGGACCGGCACCCGTCATATGGGTTTGGATTAATCCTTTCTAGGACTTATTTGAACCCACCCTCGGTTTTAGTGCCCGGGGAAGTTAGTTATAAAAACTATATTTTTAGTCGTAGACCTGACTTACTTTCCCTCGTGACAAAGTACGGTATCACCCCCTCTTTTTTGTTGTGTGGGAGAAAGAAGACGAGGATGGAAGAGTACTGCCTACAAGGTAACCAAACATAGTCACTATTGAAAAGTCCCGACAACTGAACGTCTGTCACCTACACTCGGACAGTAGACCTGGTTCCTCATCTTACTCTTACTGTTCACTGTTAAAGATGGAAGTTGGGACAGGGTCCGTAGTGGAAAAAAAGTTCATACATTCGACCCAAGTGCATGAGGACGAACTTAATGGAGACGATTATATAGTTCAAATCGACTTTATTGAAAAAGTCTTTGAACTGAGTTCTTCCTCCTCCCGTCTTTTTTTCGTTGTGAGACAACCTCAGAACCTTCAGGAGAAATCCGGGACGAGGAGGGGACTGTAGAAGTTATGACACCGGTACTCGGGTAATGAGTAGAGGTTCTCTCAGGATCCTCTATTACATACAGTCTCGAGAAACAATAAAAAAAATTCCTACTATATGACAACCAATCACCCTTAAAAAAGGTAGAATAACGGACCTGTCCTACCGTACATCCTAGAAGTGAGGGACTGCTCCCTAGTTCGGACAAGGAGGACGTGACCCTTGTGTCTTACAATTGGGGACCTGGGGGTCCCTTCAGGGTTACAGTGTCGAGATATATGTCACAGACCACGTACTCTTTACAGGGGTTTACTAACTAAATAAGAGAAAGTTCTGTGGTGTATAGACGAAGTCTTTATTAAGGATGAGAGTGAGGTCTCTTAAGAGCACGTCCTACACTCTGTCTCTTGTAAATTGAGTAAAACCACGGAAAAATGAAAAATAGGACTTCTGGATAGAAAATTACTCCAACTTTGTTGTTTAATTCTGTATCGATGGGAAATGTCTCTGAGTCACTTTATGTATGACTACTGCAGTATTCTAAGGACCTCCAACGGAAGTTCATTAGACCACCCTCCCCCGTGGTCTACTTTTGCCTACCGGCACTTAACTATTACAAACCTCGAACCACTATCCATACACACCCAAACAATATGACAAGACAAAATAACATACAAATCTAAAAAGGTAATATTTTGAAAAATTTCACACATTTAATCTTTATTTTAAAAAAAGTTGAAATTCCAGTAGAAAAATGACTAACTTAAAAAGTTTGTTAGGTCCTTCAGTTGTAGAAATTTCATTACAATTTGACATAATTAATTGAAGAAACATTATCAGTAATTTTTCTTATTGTATTTATTTATATCAATAATTTTTATTTGTATCAAATAATATATATCTATACATATTGTTTCATTATAGAGACGAAGACTCATACGACAGATCCAACCAGTATTGAAAAGAAGGTTCCTCATTTGTAGAAAATTAAAGTACCGACGTCAGTGGTAGACGTCACTAAAACCTCGGGGGNTATAAAGAGGGTCGTTAGAACTAAGGTCGAACACAAAGAAGGTCAGGTCGTAAAGAGCACTACATGAGACGTATCTTCAATTTATTCGTCCCACTGTTATATGTCGGAACTGCCTGAGGAAAAGGATAAACCTTGTCAGACAACAAGGTACAGGTCAAGATTGACAACGAAGGACTGGACGTATGTCTAAAGAGTTCTCCGTCTAGTCCACCAGACCATAAGGGTAGAGAAAGTCCTAAAAGGTGTCAAATAACACTAGGTGTGTCAGTTTC